>VDFB02009263.1:0-43834 GCA_007258455.2 Sequoia sempervirens | reverse complement strand
AATTTGAATAAAAGAGAAAATAGTGTGGTGAAGAGTGTTTAGTGTGATAGAGTGGTGTTTAGTGTTTTGCTCCACATTTCTTCATGGTTGAAGATCTTCCTGTGCAGTTTGGATATGTTGATCAGAGGTGTTATATCTAGAGTTTCAAGTTCAAGATCATTGTGTAGATAAAGTTATGTTCATCAATGTGTGAATAATGAAAGCAATGTTATCCAGAGAAATGGTTTTGCTTCACATTTCTCTGTAGTTTAGTTTCTAGTCTTGAAAATATGGAAGTGTGCTTATATTGTTAGTATCTATCTTCAGTTTGAGTTGTTTGTGATTTTGTGCTTCACAATGTTGGATTCAGGTGTTGTAGTGTGTGGAAGGTTAGCTAGTTGTGTAGAATGAATATGTTCTTCTGGTGTATGATGTTGCGAAGGATTTTTTGGATTTCAGGGTGTTGATGGAATATTCCAGATTATGTTAAAGTGGTGTGTGTGGTCCATGAGTCATCTTTGGATTAAAGGGAGCATGTACTTAATTTTTTAATGGTATTAACATAGGTTCAGTCAACTTTGGGTGTTTACACTAATTACAGATATTCTTTAGTGTTTGTGGAAGAATGGTGTGGAATGTTTATGTGGATTTAGGTTTGAGTTAAGGTGTGATGTGATCCACCTTCATTCCTTTCCACTGCAGGAATGTTTTGGTGCCGACATAATTTGAATTTGTATATTTGAGATGCATATATGACCTTGTAGATTGCTTTCAAGGTTGAAGATAGTATACATGTGTGATGATTTGATGGAGTAAATACAAGAGAAGTGTGTAATGTGAAGTGTTGAGATATGAAGTACAAAAGTGTGAAATGTAGTGTGATCTTTAATGCCTAAGACTACTGGAAGTAGTGAGTAGAAGGTGTCTACATTCTATAGAGAGAGTATGAATGTTCTGGTGAAGTAGTGGTGGAACTTTTTGTTGCTCTGAGATGGATTTCTCATTGTAACAATCTTCTTTCTTCTTCTTTCTAATCTAGCAGTGAGCCATTGATAGTGAGCCCTTCTTTTATTTTGGGCAGTGAGCCTATTGTATTCAGTGTTGTAATTACTTTATATTGTGAGCTAATCCTCATCGTGGTTTTTCCCTTCTTTGGTTTTCCACGTAAATATAGTGTTCTCATGTGTTTGGATGTGTTTGCATTATTGTTTCTCATGTTTACATTATTCTAATGCATGATACAAGTTTAAAGGTTGTTAAGGATTTATGGACTAATGTAGATTTGAATGTTAACGAGGGTTTTGATGTTTTAATATACAATTGATTCACCCCCCTCTTAGTTGTCTTGTGCATTCAACAATTGGTATCAATTAGAAGAAAGATTAACCACTTGAGGTAGATCTAGGATGATGCACAAGGAGGCTCCTTTATTTGATGGATCTGATTATGCATTCTGGAAGACTAAGATGGAAGGTTTCTTTATCTCTCTAGGGTTTGGAGTTTGGAAATCTATTGAAACTGGATATACAATGCCTATAAATAGTCTGAGTTCTGATGATGAAATCTAGGCATATGAGAACAATGGAAAATCAAGGTATGCTCTTTTGAATGGTATTTCTAATTCAAAACTTGTGAAAGTTATGGGTCTTAAGCAAGCAAAGATATTGCAAGCTACATGCATAGTGTGGACGAAGTTGTCAATTCCATTAGAGGTCTTGGTGGAAATCTAAAAGAAGATGAGGTGGTAAAGAAGGTATTGAGAACTCTTACTAAATATTATATCCATAAAGTTTCTTCTATTGAGGAAGATCAAAATTTGAATAATTATTCTAGAGATCAGTTGTTTGGTGCATTAATTACTTTTGAATTGAGAGAGTTTGGTCCAAGTGATTCAAAAAGGGAGGCTACTTTTAAATTTAGTAAAGTAGAGAAGAATGAGGAATCTGACCCAAATGATGTAGAACCAAATTTTGTGAGAAGATTGATAATGGGCACTGGAAAATATAGAGGTAAGTTTCCTTTCAAATGCTTTAACTGTGGAAAGATTGGTCATTATGCTTCAAGATGTCCTGTCAAAGCTTCAAAAGATAGACCTAAGGAGAATAAAGGCGAATCAATTAAGAGAAGTTATTATGTTAAAGAAGATGCTAGTATATTTGATGATGAATATGATTATTCAGATGATGAAGATGATGAATGCTTGTTCATGGTTCTAAATGTTGGAACTAATTCTGCTAACTTTGAGAGATGTATGAAGGAAAGTGCTCTAGAAGTAGGTCATAACATTGGATGAGCAATGGTGTCTGCTTTTCATGCTAGAGAGGAGAAGAACAATTAGATTATTGAAAATGGATGCTCAAATCACATGAAAGGTGATAAGAGTAAGTTTTTTAAGCTTGAGAAGTTTGAAGTTGGTTCAGTTAAGTTTGGTGATGATACAGTTGGTAAGATATGTGGAAAAGGTTCAATCAATTTTGATGGCAAGAATAATATAGATGATATTCTTTATGTTAAGGGTCTACGACATAACCTTTTGAGTGTAGGACAAATGTGTAGCAAAGAATATAATCTTATGTTTCAAGACAATGGTTGTGAGATCATAAAAGGCTCCAGAACTATGGTTGTAGTAGGAAGAAGGACATATGGAAATTTTTATCAACTTAAGGGTGAAAATGGTCAATGCTTTATGACTTAGGTCAATGAAATTTGGCTATGGCATAAAAGAATGTGTCACATCAATTTTGATGGCCTAGTGAGGATTAGTTAAATCAAGCTATGAGAGATCTACCGAACATTACAAAGCCTATCAATGCTGTTTGCGAGGAATTTTAGATTGGGAAGCAAGCTAGAAAGAGTTTCAAAGTCAAAGAATAATCTACTATCGGTCCTTTGGAGTTGGTGCTTACAAATATTTATGGACCTACCAAAATCAAAAGTTTTCAAGGTGATAGGTATTTCATGCTATTAATTACTCTATAATGACTTGGGTTACTTTACTCAAAGAAAAATTAGAATCTTTAGATAAGTTTAAGGCATTCAAAACTATGGTTGAGAATGAAATGAATATGAAAATAAAATGTTTAAGATTCGACAGAGGTGGAGATTTAACCTCTAATGAGTTTAACACTTTTTTTGAAGATCATGGAATAAAGAGGAATTTGTCAACTCCTAGGACTCCTCAAAAAAATGGAGTTATGGAAAGGAAGAATAGGACTATTCAAGAATCAACAAGGACAATGATGAAGGAAGCAAATCTACTAGATTTCTACTAGAGAGAAGCACTTCATACTACAATATATATACTTAACAGAGTGAAAGCAAGGAAAAATAGCTCAAAGACCCCCTATGAGTTGTGGTGTGGAAGAACCCCTAATATGAAATATTTTAGAGTATTTAGAAGCAAATGCTATATTAGAAGAGATGAAGAAAACTTAGGAAAATTTGATGCAAGATTTGACGAAGGAATCTTCCTTGGACACTCTACAAGAAGCAAGGCATACTGGTGCTACAACAAGAGGCTAAAAAAGATTATTGAAAGTGCAAGTGTCAAAGTAGATGAATACTTACACAAAAGATCAATGATGATAGATGGATATGAATCAGATGAGTCCTCTTGTAGAGAAGAAGAGAAAGATGATGGTAAGGAAAAATAAGTACAAGTTGAAGAGGAAGAAGCTTTGGAAAAGATCCCTAAGGCCCCTAAGTATGTGTAGAAGAATCATTCAAAAGATCAAATCATTGGTGACATGAGTAGAGGTGTGTTGACAAGAAAAAAGGTTGCTATGCTAGAAGAACAAGTAAACCTATGTTTTCTTTCCAAAGTTGAACCTAAAACAATGAATTAAGCATGCAAAGATGAATTTTGGATCAAGGATATGTAGGAAGAACTGATGCATATTGAGAAGAATCAAATTTGGGAACTTGTCCCAAGACCTACAAACAAGAATGTGATTGGAACTAAGTGGGTATTCTGGATCAAGCTGAATGAGAGTGGAGAAGTGGTAAGAAATAAGGAAAGACTTGTATGTAAAGGCTACTCACAAGTAGAAGGAATAAATTTTGAGGAGACATTTGCTCTGGTGGTAAGGATGGAAGATATTAAGATATTTTTGGATTTTGCAACACATAAGGATTTCAAAGTCTATTAGATGGATGTGAAGTTTGCATTCTTGAATGGTGAGTTGGAAGAAGAGGTTTATATTGAACAACTAGAAGGCTTTCAATTATCAAATAATCCTGATATGGTCTATAGATTGAAGAAGGAATTATATGGACTCAAGCAAGCTCCCAAAGCTTGGTATGCAAGATTGGATAGGTAATTGTTGCTACAAGGACTTAATAAAGGTACCGCAAATAGTAATCTTTATTTCATTTAGTTGAAAAAGATCAAATCTTGATTATGGTTGTGTATGTTGATGACATAATTTTTGGAGGTAATGAAGCAATGTGTAAGAGATTTGTAGAATAGATGTTGTGTCACCAAAAATTGTATACTTTTGAAGAAAGAGGAAATTTTGTGCTTAATTTGGTCCTATTTTAGACACCCTTGCATTAATCACCCTTTAAAAACAACATTTATAGGCTTCTAAGACTCATTATTTTGGACTTTAAGGCCTATTCCACTCACAAATCGTAGAAATCCCGACAAACAACATTCAAATCATTCAAATTCTAGAAAGCCCACTTCAAAAACCCTTGGTGGGACTAAGTCGCCCAGGGTGGCGACTTAATTCCTTTTGGGGGATTTTTCAATTTTGAGTAGGAAAATCATCGACTTAATTCAAATTTCTGATGGATGTTGGCCTGTGAAGTTAACATAATGAATAATTAGGTATTGATGCCTATAAATATATGTTTTAGGTCATTTTTCACAACATTAAGTCATTTTAAACAAACAAATTCAAGAGTCAAGTGTTGAATATCTTTCACAAGAAGATTTATTAGTCTATCTACAACAAAGTTGAAGCTTTAGGGAAGCAAGTTAGGGTTTTTTCAGGTCTTCAAGCTCATTTTTTGTTCAAGATCTCACATTGCAAATGATTGATCATGGAAAAATCTAGGTTGAGGAGATGCAACTAGCCATCAAATCAAGCCTAAGGACTTTTTTTCAAATTGATTGGACATCTTCCATTTTCTCTCTATCTTTAGCCTAAGGAAGGTTTGCATGTTAAGATTCATTTCTAATGTGATTTAGGGTCTCTTGGAATGAGTCTTGCATCTTTCTAGTTTCATTTATGCATCTTATTCTTGCATATTATAATAGGGTTGCATCTTATTTCAAATTTCCTAGTCTTAGACACACTTAGGGATAGGGTTTTACGCAAATTTCATTATCTCTTTCAAGGTTTAAATACCAACCAGGGGTTTGACCAAGGTAAACCCCCCTTTAGAAACCAAATTATATTATGTTTTGTAGGTATTTTTGTAGATTTGGATTCGGGTTTCTGTCAGAAAACATAGTGCAGACTGAGGACTTCCGTTTCCACTTTTGAATTTTCAGAAAATCCAAAGAGGACTAAGTCACCAATAGTGGTGACTTAGTCCCATTACACTTGTCTGTTATAAATTTCTATAGATCTAGATACCGATTTGGTAGAAATGGGCTCTTGAGCAGTTTCTCTAATCTGGGACAAAGTCGCCCAGCTTGGCGTAAGTGTCTCAGTTGGTCAAAAAATTAGATTTTCTAGAATTTTAGGGACCTTTTCAATCTTCGTTCTATCCTTCATCATTTTATAGGTGCATAATTTTTGTTTAGCATCTTTATCTTGTTCTTTATTGCATTTAATCTATCATTTTGCATTTCACAATGTGTTTTCAAACAACTTGCATTTCTTAGTTTTTACATTAATAATTCATTTCCTTTATCAATTTATTGCATTTATACATTGCATTTAGGCATATTTAATTCATACTTGCATTAGTTTTGAGTGGGGACATTACACATTTTGGCCCATCTCTCTCCTTTTAGGTGAAAAACCCTAGAAGTGTTAGAGAATTGTGGGTACCAAAATTGGTATCCATAGATGCAAAATGAGTTTGAAATGTCAATGTTTGGAGAGATGAATTTCTTCCTTGAACTTCAAATCAATTAGACAAAGAAAGGGATATTCATATCATAGTCCAAGTATGTCAAGGAAATGTTGAAGAAGTTTGGGATGGAAGTCTCTAAACTGGTATGTACTCCTATGGTTATTGGTTGCAAGTTAAGAAAGACTGACGAATCTATTAAGGCCGATCAAAGTAAGTACATATCAATGATTGGAGGACTATTGTATCTAATTGCTACCTGACCAAATATTATGCATGTAGTTTGTCTTGTGGCTAGATTTCAAGAAGATCCTAGAGATTCACATGTGGCAATAGTGAAGAGGATATTTAGATACTTGAAGGGCACTTTGAAAAATGGCTTGTGGTATTCAAAGGATACTAATTTCTCTCTAAGTGATTATATAGATACAAATTATGTAAGTTGTATGGATGACATAAAAAGTACAAGTGGTAGTGCTTTCTTTCTTGGAAGCAGGTTGGTGTCTTGGCTAAGAAAGAAGCAAGATTCAATGTCATTATCTACTATAGAGGCATAATACATTGTGGTAGCATCATGCTGAACATAGGTGTTGTGGTTGAAGCAAACATTGAAGGATATCAAAGTGGTATGTGATGAACTTATTTCTATATTTTGTGATAATACAAGTGCTATCAATATTTCAAAGAATTTGGTAATGAATTCAAGGACAAAGCATATTTCAATCTAGTATCACTTCTTGAGGGAGAAGGTTACAAAGAATATGGTGAAGTTGGAGTATGTTCCTACTAAGGATCAAGTTGTAGATATTTTCACGAAGGATCTTCATAAGGATACTTTTTGAGTATCTCTGGGAGAAGTTGGGGGTTATTGATCCTCATTCTTTCAACTAGATGCATAAGGATATACATCAGTCCAGTGGATTTCAAGATTCATTCCTTGTTTTGGATTGATGTTGGTGGCTACCTCTTAGGGGGAGTAGGTAGTAGCATTGTTGGTTGTTGTAGTCAAGAGGAGTAAGTGTTGTCATTATACAAGTATTTTCCTTTCTTAGTTGTATCAAAGGATATGTGTAGTAGTTGTTGGTTGGTGCAGTATGTTGTGTAATCCTAAGGGGGAGTGTGTAGAGAAGGTGTGAAAAAAATAAAGTGTAGTAGAAGAAAAGGAAGTTGTAGAGTAAATACATGTGTGATTGATGTCAAATGGGATGTTTCCCTTTTCCATTGATGTCAAAGGGGGGGAGAGAGTTAACTTAAAAACCATATAAAAAAAGGGGAGAGAAGTCTTGTAAAAGAGAAAGTGTTGGAAAGAATTGACACTTGTGTAAAGGGGAGAAATATGCACTATGGTGTAGTATATGAGTTGGTGATTACAATTTTTTTGTTGTTGATGGTTTTTCCATGTGTTTCCATCAATGACAAGGTGAGATTGTTGGAAGTTTTTGTTTTCATTAATGCCAATAGATCTTTGTGGTTGCATTGATGTCAACCTTTGGAGATGCTTTGATGAGCATGTGTTGGTGATGTTCAACCTCTTATGTGGTTGAGATTCTATAGAAGTGTTCTAGATGATGAGAATGTGTTTGTGGTGCTTGGTTTCCAAGTGCTTTTGAGAAAACTTGAATAAAAGAGGAAAAAATATGGTAAAGAGTGTTTAATGTGACAAAGTGGTGTTTAATGTTTTGATTTGTATGTCTTCATGGATAAAGATATTCCTATGTGGTTCAAACATGTTGATTAGGGGCATTCATAGGTGTTATATCCAAAGTTGTAGGTCAAGGATGGTTGTGCAGAGAAAGTTGTGTTCACTAGTGTGTGAACTGTGAAAGCAGTGTTTTCTGGAGTAATGGTATTGCTCCACATTTCTTTGCAGTTTGGTTCCTAGTCTTTCAGATCTAGAAGTGTGCTTAAATTGCTAGTATCTATCTCTATTATGAGTTATTTGTGATTTTATGCTCTGTAAGGTTGGATTCAGGTGTTGTAGTGTGGAAGGTTAGTTGGTTGTGTAGAATGAATATGTTCTTTTGGTGTATGACGTTGCAAAGGATTTGTTGGATTTTAGGGTGTTGATGGAATACTTTAGATTTTGTTAAAGGGGTGTGTGTGTTTTGTGATTCATCTTTGGATCAAAGGAAGTGTGTACCTAATTATTTAATGGTGTTAACATAGGTTTGGTCGACCTTGGGTGTTTACACTAATAACATATATGCTTTGGTGTTTGTGGAAGTGTGGTGTAGCGTGTTTTGTAGATTTAGGTCTGAGTTAAGGTGTGATGTGGTTCCCCTTCATTCATTTTTGTAGTGAGAGTGTTTTGGTTCCAACCTAATTTGAATTTGTATGTTTGAAGTGCATAGACGACCTTATAGATTGCTTTCAAGGTTGAAGATGGTATATATGTGTGATGATTTGATGGAGGAAATATAAGAGAAGTGTGTAATGCAAAATGTTGATATGTGAAGTTCCAAAGTGCGAAATGCAGCGTGAGATTTAATGCCTAAGACTACTAGAAGTAGTGAGAAGAAGGTGTATACATTCTACAAAGAGAGTGTGAATGTTTTAGTGAAGTGGTGGTGGAACTTTTCTATTGCTTTGAGATAGATTTATCATTATAACAATCTTCTTTCTTCTTTCTAATCTAGCAGTGATCCCTTCTTTTCTTTTGGGTAGTGAGCCATCCGACAATGAGCCTATTGTATTCAGTGTTGCAATTAATTTATATTGTGAGCTAATCCTCACCATGGTTTTTACCTTCTTGGGTTTTCCACGTAAATATGGTGTTCTCATCTATTTGGATGTGTTTGCATTACTATTTATCATGTTTACATTATGCTAATGCATGATAAGGGTTTAATGGTTGTTAAGGGTTTATGGACTAACATAGATCTTAATATTAATGAGGGTTTTGATGTTTTAATATACAACTAATTCAACCCCCCTCAGTTGTCTTTTGTATTCAGTAAAGGTATGCATTTATTTTAGTGTGTTATTTATATTTCAAATCCAAATCTAAGTACACATATAGAACTAGTTCATATATTTAGGGTTAGTTATTATTTTATCATTATTTAATTTATTTTCCCTGGACATTTAGATTAGGATGCTTATATATCTCTACACATATATCCCTAGTGTTTGAATTTAGGGTTTTGTCCTTCTATCTTATAGTTTCAAATTTGATATTTTGATCAAATTTCAAATTTCAAAATAATTTATATTTTCATTGCTTTGGCAGCTAGTGTAATGCCTTGAGCTGACAAGCTTAGAATAAAACCCGATGAAACACTTTTTTTAAAACAATAATAACATCATAATTGCAATAATAACATATTGTACTTGTATAAAAATGTGCACACAAGTGTCGCAACGACACAAGAACAAGAAAAATAAGGCACTTCAACATTGCATAAGAAAGGTGTCAATAATTGAATACTAACCACTCATGGGATAAATCCACCATGATGAGCATATGAGAGAGAGGATAACCCTACATGATAATTGGTTACTAAATCACGATCATGTTCTCTCACAACAACACACCAGGATAGGATGAGGGATTCATCAACCTCCAATCCACATCCAAAAATAATAAATCACTCTAAACACAAAGGAAAACCTTCACAAGAGGTTTCCTAACCAAGAGCCACAACTCACCACAAACTAGAATGACAAGTTAGTTCCAGACAACCTCACACTTCCCAAGACATCCCATCATAAAGTGACATCACCCAAGGGAATAAAATACTCCACAACACACCATGACCTATGATGATTATTGAGGACACTCACAAGACAAACCAAAAATTCTTATAAACTTCACAATACAAGACTAGAAGAACAATCTCCCCAACCTTAGGTTTGACAACTAGGTCATATCAGGAGGTTGCATGCAAAACAATACAAGAGATGACATAATTCATCAATGATGACACTTGAGAACTAGGCCAAAAAGCTCTACCAAGACCTTGGGACTATGGTGAACAAATTTTGTTCACAAAGTTTTTCCTAATGAATTCACAAAAACACAAGAAAAGATCAAGGTCAGAGTTGGAGAAAATTTGACTAGGTTTTGAAGTTTCAGACGACCAAAATGGTCGAAATGAAAAAATGACAAGGCATTAAAATTATTTGACAAGGGTATGGGTCTTATAAAATCTCTACCAATTAGTGGTTAAGAGGATTTACATTCTAGAATTTGTATGGGGACCATGCCGCCCCAACACACGTAATGAAAATTTTGAGTTTTCTGGCATACAAAACCAGGCTACCCCTAAATAGTAGGCTATCCCTAAATACTAGGCCAACCCAAAAGAGAGGATTTTTTTTGAAAATCTAGGTTATCTTATTGTTTGATAGGGGTGCCTAGGTATAAGACCATGCCTACAAACTTTGAATTTTGACACTTAGTTTCATTTTAAACACCAAATGAAGTGTTCCTAAGTTTAATAATGCATCCTGACATCATGGTAAGGATATGCATAAAGATATGATGCCCATTTGTACCACTTTCCTAGAAATTACAAGCATTGAACAAATACATCCAATTAATATTCTATCCCCAACACTTAATGTCTTGGAGAATAGGGCCAGGACCCATTCACCCTCTGTCGGGGTCCAATTTTGGACATGTCATCGTGACCATCTTAATATTCAAAATTAAAATTGTAAATGTCAGCTATCAAGATTTAATTCTTGAGAAATTAGAGAAATGCCTATAAATACCTAGTTATTGCATCATTTAAAATCTAACAAGCATTAAGTGAAAATTATATTGGTGAAATTATGGTCAAGAGCACTATCAAGCAAGTCAAGATCAACATTTCACAACTTTATTGCAACAATTCAAGATACTAACATCATGTCAAATTTTATGAGTTTATGTGTGTTCATGTGTTCATTGTTTGTGAAGGTTAACCTCTTGTTGGAGGTCTCCAAAGCATTCAAGAATTCAAGCAAGCAAGATCCAATACCTTGAAGTGATGTGCATGATTTTAGTCCTTCAAGGAAGCCAATGAAGGGTGGTGAGTTGTAACACTTTGTGATTTCATCATTTCCTTATCATTTATCCATTTTATCATTAACATTGCCATTTTGGAAGTGGAAACACTTACACAGAGTTTGACTGAGGCAAGCCCCTAAATGGCCTAGCATTTTCCCACTCTTTGAATGTGAAAATTTTAGGTTTGAAGAGGATTGAGGGAAGATTAAAAACAAATTATTCATTATTGTAATTGAAGCCCTACATCTTATTAAATTGTGAAAACTCACCTACATAATTATCTTACATTGTTTTGATAACTTTGCAATAAAAAATTAGAAGCTCAGATATGTCATCAAAGGACCCCAAAAATAGAGCAAAAGTGTCATACAAGGACCCGTTCACCCTAGGGCGACCTTTTCTTGCTACAATGATTAGACACAACTTTTGGTGACAAGCACACAGTCCTCTGCACTTTCCAGATTTGCCTGCAAGTTATTGATTCAGTCTATACATTGTCAGGATCATGCATTTTTCATATTAGATCATATAGTTTAATTAGGTTAATCGTAGAAAATCAATTCCAAATCAATCTAATCCTTAATAGGATGGAGGTTTAGGTTTGATTGGATCACCTTCATGGTTGAAAGCCAATCTACTCTCCTTGTTAATCTCCATCTTAATAAAATAGTAGAAAACACCATATCCACCCAACTATTTGAATCCTAGGTTTACATAGTAGACCTAGGGTTCCTATTTTCTTTATTTAATTTTGGTGAACCTGACGTGTTAACATTACATACCTTCTAAAATTGCATCCTAGATCTAAGTTTTGCATTGCATTGCTTTTCATTTCTCATTTAGGGCTTCACTTTTACATAAAAAAATTTAGAAAAAAATAAAATAAAATTACAAATCATCTTACATCATAGGTTGCATTAGGGTTCCTTTCAGTAACCTAGATCATATCTACATTGAAAATTTCATTCATAATTGTCATTTTCATTGTTACACATTTGCATTTGTATCACATTGTCTTGATTTGAGAAAATTCTAGAAAAATACTTAGTTACAAACCTGTTTGCACATAGAAGCAAAACCTTTAGATAACATAATAAATAGGAAAATTTTGAATTTTTAGAACCCCTATCAAGGACTCAAATGCTCTTGGGTGCCTCTGTCCTTTTACACTTGCATTAACAATCCTTTTCAAACTTTTGTGTCTCTATGTCTTCATCCTGTTTGTGCTTGAAGAAATTTTTTTTGACATTCCTATTTGTATTCGTTTAGGCATCTTTCATTTTGATCAAAAAGTGATAAAAAGTAAAAAAAAATGCATTGTTTTATTTCAGAATTGTATCAAAATCATCATTCTCATATTTAGACATCTTAATTCAATTTATGAATTTTAGATAAAAATTTGTAGTCAAAATTATCATTTATTGTTCACATATTGTTATACACTTGCATTGGCATAAATTAAGAAAATTCTAGAAGTATTCACTATTTAAACTATTTGCAAGTAGCCATAGAATCCTTCAAGAATGCCTTACATAGTCAAACTTTTAAATTTAAGATATCCTGTCCAGGACTCAAATGCCCCTGGGCGCCTCTATCCTGTTATCTATTCACAACTCATCTTCCTGTGATAGAACACTCTCAGAAGCCTATGTCTATATCTGCTATTTGTTTTCCAGTCACTTGTTACAAAACAGTCTAAAACATATTGTAAAATCGCATATCATCATAACTTGGAATTTTGGTAAATTTTAGATATCCTTGAAATCCTTGGTTTATGTTTCAAGTTGTGTATTTGGTAATGACCCCAATTTTGATAATGAAATTCATGAGACTTCATCTCCTAATACAAGTCTTCTTGATTTCCTTAGTCTAGATGAAGAGAGAAAGCATAAATTCATATAAAATTCCTTACGTAACCTTGAGAATAATGTATCCTTTTATCCCTCAATGGCCTAATCACCCATGTCAACAATCGACATCTCCTGCCATACCACCTCTTGAAATGTTTAGTTTGTTACATCCAAAAATTGAATCACAAGGCATACCTCCATCAAACTGCATGGAGATACAAACAATAAAAACCACAAGGAAAGCACATCAACCAAACTCCCATCATATGAGCATAAATTAAAAACACACCCATTAACTTGGAACAAATTTATGGGCAAGGCTTTAGAATATTAAGAAAACAAGGATGTGACATAGAGAATGAACATGAAATTCATCCCCTCTTGGAACAAACACCATCTAAAGACACTAAAGGAGTATGGTACCAAGGTCCTCAATCTTTACATTGAACAGTTGTCCCACCAACCAAGAAATCCAAAGTCCATGGTCCTCTTAAGAAATTACCACTCTTACATCTTATAACCAAGTCTGAACATGCCTTAGTCATACTTCTCAAACTAGGACACATTACATTACCACCTATCAATGGCTGCGAAGATAAGAAAGGAAAGAGTGCAAATACATCTTCCTATGCATATCATAGAACACTTGGACATCTTACTGATGAATGTCATGCTTTAAAGAGGAAATTAAGAGAATTTGATCCTTGTGAGGATCAAATTGAACGTATGATAGATTAACATTCATTTTCTTTGCTCCTTGTCATGTGGTATGATAGGACTTTGAATTTTTTTGTGGTTCCACAATTACATTTCAAAAAAATTTTATTTGTTGGTTATCTTAAGGCCAAGGTTCTGGTTTCATTCACTAGGGTTCATCCTTAGGGCTAAAACCTTCCTAAAACCCTAACAATGTTAAAACCTCACTCTTTTTCTTCTAATCAGTCGTTGACTTGTAGTATCTAGTTCCCGGTTCGTCAAGTTATAACTTGAGTCATTGATGTCATCTATCAACTGACCCTCTTATCCTAGTCTAATCGATCACATTCATTTTAAACATTTTCCTAAGTACTAAGTCATGAGAGCTATGAAATATTTAGTCATTATGTTAATCACTTTAAGCCTAGGTCAAAGATGTATGAAGTCTTAAATTTTATGCCAACCTAAGGATGACCCCACTTTAAGTTATAAACTTAAAGGAAATGCATTTAAAATTATTTAAAAGGATTGGCCTGACCCCACATATGTTAGGTATTCAACTCTCATCAGTTCCCCGCCATCCCGCATGAATAAAATATTCATGGAAAAAACCTTGTGGGATAGCACCATGTGTCCAATATTCACAATGGGCCCAATGGTCATATAAAGGGAAAATATGGTGGGCCCTTCATCTAACGACTAAGATGGAAACATACAAATGCAATCTGAACTGTTCCCCACCACCCCACGGTAGGTCTTTAAGCAAATTTGGGCCAGTTGCAGGATTGCGGGAGGCTACCACTTGGAATCATCTTGAGCATCAAATGGACTATTGAATGAATAAAATATCTCATTGCAATATTAAGGCGATGCATTAAAGATTAAATGGTATAAAATTTGATACATGTGGCCTCTTCTCATAAAGTAGTGCTCGAGACATTTTAATCTTGATCATTCAAATCTCAAGGGATTAAGCACATGGTATATTTTGCTCAAGTATGGGTGATCACATAAGAGCTTAAAGGATGTGGAAATCTTGCCACATGGAGCAATATGGTAGCTTCCCCGCTATCATGCAAGGTCCTTGATCTACTTCCCAACAGATGCATGTGAGATTGCGAGGAGGCGACATGTCAACACTCTCGACGTTTTCTAAAGGAGGTAGGGCCATGATGACAAGGTGATATTACAAAACATCTATTTCAATGTTACAAATATAAGTACATATCAATGATTACTTCAAGTTCACAAGTTAAGTTTACAATTGGCTATGAAATCCATACAAAGTAATAAAAGAAATGTGTATAAGTATCCATATGATGAGTAATCCTCAGTGCTCAACTGCCATGACACTGCTTTGTCTTCCACAAAGCCGAGACCAAGAGTGGGTCCAAACATCTTTTCCGCCCAACCACGAAGAATAATACTTCCCCAGATTTCTTCCTAGCTCGAAGAAAACTCTGACCCTGTGCGAGGAGCCTAGCAACCTAGAATGAAGAAGTAGGAGAGAACTCTCAATGCAAACCTGTAGCCTATATTCGATTCCTAACACTAGAATGAAATATTACTCGCTATTAGGATGTGGCATATATATATATATATATTTCTAGGCTTTTTAATCCATCTGTTTCAATGGTGCATCTAGCTTGGCCAAGAAAATAAAAGAATAAAAATGATAGTTTTGAAAAGGAAAACTATCATCTTTGGAAGCCCACATTCGACATCCTATCTCGGAAGTGGTTTCATAAAGTAAATACATGTAGCATAATTTTCTCAAGTTTATAATATTTCAAGCATTCTCTAATCATTCAGCTCTTTCCAGTACAATTTTATTATCAAATTCCCTAAAAGTTATATAAGCTTTCAATTTCATTGACAAGGAAATATCCAATAAATAATGCAATTAACAATCCAACTATTTAATTCTACAACTTAAATCCTATTCAGTTTACTTATGTTTCAAATAGAGAAAAGCAATTACATGAGCTTGTATTCCTATTCTATTATATAATGGATTTATATTTATTTTCCAATTTCCAAATGAAATAAAAATATAGATTTATAATTTTTCCAACAAGTTTAAACACTTTCTAAAAATTAGATTTAAATATTCTTTTCAATACAATTCATTCTATATATATGTGTGTATATGTTTATATACTCATAAATATATATACTTTTAGGAAAGTCTCCAATCTAAAACAAAAACAAAAATAAAACCCTAGAATATATTCATATCATTTATATTCAAGAAAGATTCATTAAAATCAGAATGAAAATCTCAGAATATATATAGATTTCATTAATAATCAAAAATATTTATACAACAAATACAAATGAACTATATATAAATTTTGCACATGCATTTGTATATACGTACAGATATATACATTTACACACACACACATATATATATATACAACCTTTCATAAAATTCAGCTATCTCAATATATATGTTTTAACAAAAGCAAGATTCAAATTTTATAAAGAAATCGATGGTTTCTGAACTCATTTCAGTTCTTAAAATACCAAATGGTTGCTGCCAGTACCTAATACAAGTCTAAAACTTTCACATGGCAAACAAAATCAATGCCAGTGGAATTCACAGTGGAATAGATATCCATTTTTTATATATAAAAATTCTTATTTTACAAACACCTAGCTTTCAAATCGCAACACGCATTCAAGGAATTTATAACACTTATATTCATCAGGTTTCAAACTCATAAATTGGAGGTTCTACACCAACTAATACATATTCACTTCCAAATCACAACAAAGTGTATATATTTTCATCTCAGAACAATTATAAGGAATTCACAGTCATATATATATAAATATATTAATCTGTGGATACAGGTTTCATTTAAATAAATTGCAACATATGTAAATTGTTATTAAATACATCACAGGAGAAACATAGTCATAGAATTCCTTGTCAACAATTTTGATGGTTGAGAGGGAATTGCAGACAGAGGAAATATCAAGTTACGCTAGTTTTAAAAGCAACTTCTACCATGATTCGTATTTTTTCCGCACTGCAAAAGGAGTTTGAGGAGGGGGAAGCGACCACCATGGTGGAAGTGCTACCTCCACAACACAACCTTCCCAAATGGGAGGCGTGGTTGTGTGAAGGCCAAATAAATGTTTCTATAAAATTCTATCTTTATCATTATAAGTGATGTCTCTTCTGCAACTTAGGCTGCAAATAAAAGACTTCCTAATATGTTTTTGGGTAATTCACGTAAACAATTTGCGAGGCAATGAATGAAACAACATTTCAAGCATTTTTTTTTAACAATTGATTCAAATATACTGTGCAACAAGTCATTTACAGTATTATTATATATATATTCACAGCGACGTCCTTATAGTTTGAAATATATTTATACTATATATATTATAATAGAAATAAAATATAGATTTCTACAGCCATGATTTCCAATTTTCATACAGAAGGATAGTTGATTTTCCCATAAATTGCATATTTACAAAGAATATATTCAACTGGTATTAATAATAAAATTAAATCTTTTACACAAGACAAACATATACAATTTCATTTCTCACACAATTTGAATTAAAAACATAATGGAAAAATGACTAAAAACCTAGAATCCAATGCTATCTTGATGAAATTGCTCTGGTTCTGTTGTCCTTTCCTGATCAGTTCCTATTCTTTTCCCAATTTCTATCCAATTCTACTATTCTTGTTTTTCATCCATTTTTGTTTTCAAAGCGAAAGAAGAAAGATAACAAGAAAATAATAATTTTCAGAATGAATGTTCTTGTTGAGAAAATAAGAGTTTTATAAACTTTTTATTACTTTCTTCCTCCTTTTTCCAACTTTATTTTGCTTTGTTTTCTAATTTTAATCATCTTTTCTCATATTTTTCTATATTTTTTATGTCTTCTATCTTATCACTTTGTTTTCGAAAATCTTCCCATATTTCATTCTAAGTTTTCCAATAAATTTATTTTTAAAAGAAAGCAAGATTTTTTTTCTATGCAACACATTATCCTCAATTTAATAAAATAACTAACATCTTAATTCTCAAATAAAGCATCAACTAAAAATATACTAAACTAATTCTTTTATTTCTATGCATTTTTAATTTACCACTAATTAATTTAAATAAACATTGCAAAGTAAAACAATATAAATAATTAATTAAATAACATCCTAAATGCAATTTATATGTTACTAAGTGGTGTGTGCATGTGAGAGGATCCGTTCCAACTTAACCTTGCCAGGTGGCTAACCTCCTCTACCTCAACCACACTCTTGGTCTTCGACAAACCTGCATCTCATATAAACTCAGGCACCCATTAATAGATTAGTGTCCAAGAAAATATAATCAAAGAAATGCAATTAATCATTCTCTATGTTATACCATTTGAATTTAAATAATAATCATCACTTTTCATTTTTCTAAAATAAAATATCATTCATTTATTCCATCATTTAAATTCCACACACTTATTCTACCACACTCATATTGCAGTTCTATATAAAGTAAATTCAAGCAGTATCAAAGTTTGAGACGTGACAATCAATTGCAGTGTTTTCAAGCTTTCAACGGTCAAGAACTAGGGTTTCCAACATCCACACACTAGTAAGTAAAATTTGCATCTCCTGTACCCAATTTCTTGTGAATTTGTGTGCATTTGCTAGTTTTGTGCTCTATATTGCTTGCTGCATTTCTTTTAAGGTTTGACATTCACAAATTGCTATTGAATCACTTTAAATTTTCCCTAGTTTGTGTGTGTTTTCTTGAGAAAACCTAGGTTACATTACAAGAAACCCTAGGTTATCTTCTTGAAAACCCCAGTTGTATAAACTTGCTACTTAACTGATAAAATGGCACCACCCAAAGCTCAAGATTTTGGTTCAACCCCAAAACGAGCCCTATTTGATGACCTATTACCCAATGTCCTGATTTGATAAATGATAAAATCAAGGGTAAGATTATGTTTCAAGGCCCTGAAACAAACAAGGGTACTATGGATTGACAACATGCCATCAAAGACACTGGAGTACTAGCCACCAGATGGGAGCCCTTCAAATATTGGTTTGGGAAGAGAAATAATAGTGTCCCAACTTGAAATGGTTGGAGGTTAGACATGGGGAAACTTGATGTCCCTAATGTATATCTAGATGTTGACCTGTTGACGGCTATAGCTACAAACTATGACCCAAATATTAGGGTTGTGAGGTCACATGTTGGTGTTAAGATGATTGACTTGACCCGTGAAGGAATAATTGATGTTTTCAAGTTAAACCTTGATGCTATTGAGCCAATTTACCAGAAGGAACTGAAAGAAGAGTATGAGAACACCAAGAAAGCCTTAAGGGTAACAATCTTTCCCAATTTTATGGTAACAAGAAAGGGGATGAGAAAAAAAAACTTAAATCTGTTGATAAAGAGCCTTTCCCAGTGGATATGTTCCAATTTTATTTTTAGAGGACTTATTACACATTATGCCAGATTCTAGCAATGGAACCGCCTTAAAGAATACCTATGACATTTATTTACATGGGTGATAACATTCAACATGCAATGGTAAATAAGTAGTATGATTTTTCCATGTATTTGTCTAATTCAATTCATCAAGCATTGGTAGCCCTCAAAGATGGAAAGAATGGAGTGAGGTTTTGGTGGTATTCTTTATGGTTGCATATATTTTTGTACAAGGGAGTGGATAAATTTGGAAAAGATATGATATTGAATATGGGGGGTGAGGGGAATGAGAACCTCCTTGTCCAGACATGGACTCATCATCTTGACATGCATAATGCAAATTCTAGTTTTATCACTTTTTGAAATTTCTTTGGTAAAATATTGAAGAGGTATTTGGTGAGGAATCTACCAAGGATTCCTAAGGAATTGCATGATTTCTTAAGGCCTAAAGAAAGGAGGACTGAATTGGGAATTGATCACAATTGGGGAGACATCATCCCTTACTCAGATTTCACTATTATCAGGGTCTATGGCACAAACACTGCTCCACATGTTTTTCCAAGAGATGTGCCATTGAGAATTGGTTTTCTAGAATTCATGTGGCAACTTGGAAGAGTTGAAGACTGGCACTTAGCAGGATAGAAGAAGGGGACTCTTTTCCCTACTTACACTGTATTTTCTAATTTTTTCATGATCAAGGATGGGTGGAAAAACATCCTTAATATGATTACAAACTTAGGAGTGAAGAATTGTAGACCAAGGAACCATGATTCAAAAGGCTTCATTGCAGCTTTGAAAGTGAAAATTAGAGGAGGAAGGTTTTAGTACAACTTCTTCTATCTTGAAGAAATTATCAGAAATGAATTGACCTTCAAAAGGTTGAGGATAGGAAAGTTAAATGGGTATCCTTTGCTAAATTGGAGCAAGAAAGGAAGGAGAAGGATCCTCAATTCAAGGGTACTTTCATGGATATTGAAGATCCAATGTTGAGAATTGAAACAATCTTGCAAAATTTTTATAGGGTTGTAGGACACCTCAAGGAGAAAATTAAAGTATGGGATAAGGGGAAAGCCCCTATGCAAGAGGAGAAGCCTACATACCAACCACCTATGAGACAATGTCTTTTCAAGGAGAAAGGAGATTGTTAGAAAAGAGAAAATTATGGCCACTCCTACTCAGTCTGAGGACTCCAAACCTCAATCTCCTGTGCAACAAGCACCACCATCCCCACCTCCAATTCCATTTGCACAAAAGGTTATTGATTTGGACTCTCCCCCTAGGGAGCCATCTCCTAAGAAGAGGAGAGTTGAGGCATCGGGATTATTTTGTTACCTTATAGATTATAATGAGGAAGTTGTAGTCATAATTGAGGAAAGAATGCAGAACATGCCATCACCCCCAAGGGGGGTTGATTTTCCAGTTTCACTAGGTAGAATTAATAAGGTTTTTTTGACTGGAATTGAAAACGTTGATGATGTGAGAGAAAAGGCATGTAAATACTTCATGGATGATGACACATTTGTTAAGACAAACATATTCAGAGAATATGTATGGAGAAAAAAGAAGGATGAATATGATAAAAAGGTAAGAGAGGAGGTAGGTAAATCCACAAATTTTCCTAGAGACGTTTTTACTTCAAGAGTGTTGGCATAGATGAGGTAAAATCAAAAGGAGATCACACTTGAAGAGGGAAGAATAATTGTAAGAGAAAGTGGTGTTCTCCTCTTACCTGAGTGGGATTTAGCATTGGCTATTGCCTTTGATACTATCATAACGCAAAAGTCACAAATATATGCAATTTATGGAGAGGCTATGTGTGCATTACAAGGGTTAGTATTTAGCACTCAATGGGACACATTAGCTATTTGGGCATTGGACCCTATACCAATAAGACTGAGGTTGTAGAGCATGCTGCTAATTTGAGAGGTGGACTAATAATTAAAAGGGTTTCAGATACTCCAGTAGTAGAGGCAACTACATTGGCAGTGAATGTTGCACATTTTACTAAGGCTATTGTGGAGTCACTACATGAAAAGTGTGACAAGGAGACTAAAAATTACAATGATTTATTGATTTCTTAAAATAAAGATAAATAGAGGATTGTTGAGCTAGAGTTGCAAAATGAGATGTTGTTAAGCTAGCAACAAGTGCAATCAATGCCACATGTGCCACAAATGCAGGTCGATGTTCCATCTTCTCCACCACCTCCTCTTGTTCATTCACCCTCTTCACAATCTATGGAAATGGTGGTATATAATGGGGAAGATGTACAGATTGCACATCTTACCCCAAGCACATCACTCGCACCTCCTCCAAGAAGAAGAGTAAGTAGAAGAGAGTTGATTCAACAGTTAGAGGCTTATGAAGAATTTTTTGTATTGTATGATGAAAATAACATTCTTATTGTTTCAAATGTTTTAGAGCATTGTTTAGAAAAGGAAATAAAGAGAGTGAATAGTGTTCACTCAAATTATTATTTAATGTTCAATTCAATAAGCATGTTTGAAGGGTATAGGTCAGTTGCTATTACATTAATGCAGAAATGGGTTCCTAGGCTGAGTGCATTAAAATGTATGGTTATAGGATCCACCCATGAGCTCAATAAGCCATTATAAATTTCCCCTACCTACAAGTTAGTGAAAGATATTGTTGATTGTCAAGGGCTAGGGGATCCACTGGAGAAGAAAATTAGAGAATTACTCTAGCAGTTTGATGAGAATGATCTTGGCCTCTTTCCATACATTCTTGATAGAAATGGAGCAGTAAAAACATATGATCAATGGAGAGCTCAAATGGATACATTCATTGCTGTAGAGGCTACCTTAATTTGTGAAGGTGGAGATGTGAAAATAGATATGTTAAAGGACAACATGAATAAACTATCAGTCACTAGTACATTTTTGGAAGAGTTTGATAAAGATGCAAATCAGGTGATGAAGAAATATGGTCCTTATAGAATAAAATTGGATGAGTTCATGGACTTCAATTGGCCTTTAGAGGAGGATTATTATTCTTGGGACAAGAAGTAAAATGGTATTCTTGATTTGTAAGCTTTTTTCTATGGTGATGTGGCAATAAATTTTGTCTATTTTCTATAATCAGTAGTTCAAAGGTCTTCTACATCGACAACAAAGGTTTTTTGTTTTCTTGCACAAGGCTTTTGGTTTTGATCTGCCAACTCAACTTTCTCGGGTATACAATATGAAGAATGAAGAAAAGGAGTGGATAGGAACTGCAATCCATGTCAAAGGGACTTTTGGAGGGACAATTGGTTACTCATGAGAAAATATAAATGTTTTTGTCCTCAAAATATTTCCCCCACGGGTTTACAAACATGATCATATTTTGAAATGTAAATGTATGTCAAATGAATATGTGACATGTGTGATGGCCCAAAGCTTGTTTCTCCCTTGTTTTATAAAAGGGAATTCAAGGCCATTTACATAGGTTCTTGATTGATTTTTGGAGAGTTCTTATAATAATGAACACAAAGAATTTATTTTGAGTCTCCTTCTAGATTTTGAGTCCAAGTCTTTTGTAGTTGTTCTAATTGTATGGCAATTCTATCACTTTTAGAATATAATAGTATGATTTCAAAGCCAATGTTCTCCTATTGTATATTTCACATGAATTATGAATGAAATGGATCAAATATCTTTCAGTTCATCTTCATTGTCTTTTCTTTGAATGTTTGTTTCTTGTTAATGCACTTGTTCAAAGAATGAGTTAATTTTTCTTTAATAGAGATAAAGATTTGTGTGAATTTGTACAAGGATTTCATAAGTATTATTGGTTTTGAATTTTGAGACTGATGGTGTAATGCATCATTAAGTAGCTTTGTTGTGTTTAGATGAATGTTGCCATGCATTTTGAATTGCATTTATTTCGGACTCCATACCCTAGGATAAGGCACTAATTAGTTTAAATTGTGTCTGTGTTGCATCCTCACAATCTTTCAAAAAAATATATTTTTAAATCATTAAATATTTACTTTTTGTTTAGAAATGTATGTTGGAGTGAATTTCTACCATATTCTCATGTTTTAGAATGTTAAATGTTGTATAGGATTTTCTAGATCTTGGAAGTTTTTCATCTATCAAGTAGCATATATGAGAATATATTTGTTATTTTACAATGTATGTGGTAATTGTCTCAAGAGTATCTTAATTGCATTATAGGGATCACCCTCCCCTATTTCACAGAGCCCAAAGTGTAGAAAGAAGTTGTTGCAAAATTTCACCTGTTCATTGGCCAATCCTTCTAGATAGCTAACCATTGGAAATGGAAAAGTCCATAGGTTATCCGTGAGATCAACTTGGGTATTAAAAAAAAACCAACATGGTAGTTGTAGTATAACACATCACTCACTACCATCCATGAGGGTATAAACCTAGCTTTATGCAACCACCTTTCCTCTTGCAAGGAGTAGCATAGCATAATCCATTTGGGCTCATATTTGTCCCTACACTTGGGGGAAAAGGGCTAGATAACCTTATATTGGGTGAATTCCTTCTTGGGATCCCTTTATTTCTCCTTAAAATGTTAGTGTAGGAAGTACACTAACATTTTAAGGGGGATCATATAGTCCCCCACTCATTGTTGGAATAGGAATGGTCCCTTCTTAGTGATGATAACATACAACTCCTAGGAAGTGTGACCTTGTCAATAAAACTATGGCGTTCTTTTATTTATGTGAGTGTCTCTTTGGTGGTGATATTAGGATTGATTTCCTAGAGTGGGACTTTTTTAGGCGTATGATGTTCCTCTTGGTGGTAATACTATGGCTAGTATTCCCTAAGGTATGATCTTTTTATTCCTTGATTTGTACTCTCTTAATGGTGATGTCATGAGTGATATTCCCTAAGGTGTGACCTTTTATGTATTGATAAAATCCCCTTTGTTGTTTTTGTAAATCATCTCTTGTGGTGGTGTTGTTATAACACCCCTTGATTTTTTAGCTTTATCATCATTCGTGCACCCCCTGAGGTGAGTTTTGTTCATTCCTTGAGATGTTAAACCTTGTACACCCCTTGAGGTGAGTTTTTTTCATCCCTTGAGATGTTAAACCTTGTGCACCCCTTGAGGTGAGTCTTGTTCATCCCTTGATATGTTAAACCTTGTACACCCCCTGAGGTGAGTATCTTTTGTCCCTTGAGACATTGAACCTTGTGCACCCCTTAAGGTGAGTTTTGTTTGTCCCCTGAGAGGTTAAAATTGAACACCCTTTTTAACATGGCCACCTAGAATAACATAACTTGCTTGCTAATGGAGCCATGTGGTTCATGAGTGATGTGTCATAATATAGATTTCTAGTCCTCATGGGAGCTAACATTTATTCAATCGATGATGTTTGGTATTTGAGACAATTTAAGACTGAGGTCTCTTTGCCTTACCGACTTGAATCTTTTAGTACTAAACTTGTGTTTTATTATGTTCCTTATGTGTGTCTTCTTTGTGTTTATATGATGTTTTTTTTCATTTAGTTATCATATTTATGTTCCATCATACCATGTGTTTCCATCATGTATGCTTTATGTTTTCCAACATGTATGTTAGTGTATGTTCTCTTGCTACATATCATACATGTGCATGTTCCTTTGTGCTTATGTTGGTTTTCCATGGGATCTTAGATCATGGGGGCTTGATCACCTCCCTTGATCCTTAGTCATCTTATATCTTTAATAAATGGATAATCAAACCCCTCTTGACATAAATTTTCTACTTTAGTGTGAGTCTGAGCGTAAGTTCATACTCTCACTAAAGTGGGAGTTAAATGTAGCATCATAAATTGTCACCCTTGACAATTTCACACTATGTTTTTCCCCCCTTAAAGTATTGAGCCTAATTGGGTCCCTAATTTCCTAAATTGTGCATTCTATAACTCATTTGTACCACTTTCCAAGAAATTGCAAGCATTGAGCAAATAATTCCAATTAATATTTTTCCCTCGACACTTAATGTCCTAGAGAATAGGGCTAGGATCCATTTTCCCTAGGGTGAATGGTCCCCTATTCTACCAGGGACTAAATTTAGACATGTCAGAGTTGCCATCTTAACATTCAAAATTCAAATTACAAATATTGATTATCGAGATTTAATTCTTGAGAAATTATAGAAATTCCTCTAAATACCTAGTTATTGCATCATTTGAAATCTAACAAGCATTAAGTGAAAATTATATTGGCAAACTTATGATCAAGAGAACTATCAAGCAAGTAAAGAGCAACATCTTAGAGCTTTATTACAATAATTCAAGATCCTAACATCATGTGAAATCTTATGAGCTTATGTACTATCAAGCAAGTAAAGAGAAACATTTCAAAGCTTTATTACAACAATTCAAGATCCTTACATCGTGTCGAATCTTATGTGAAGGTTAACCCCTTGTTGTAGGTCTCTAAATCATTCAAGTATTCAAGAAAGCAAGATCCAAGACCTTGAAGTGATGTGCATGAATTTAGTCCTTCAAGGAAGCCATTAAAGGGTGGTGAGTTGCAACACTTTGTGATTTCATCATTTTCTTCCTATCATTTATCCATTTTATCATTGACATTTCCATTGTAGAAGTAGAAACACTTACGCAGGGTTTGACTGAGGCAAGCCCCTAAATCTCCCAACATTTTCCCTCTCTTTGAATGTGAAAATTTTAGGCTTGAAGAGGATTGAGGGAAGCTTGAAGACAAATTGTTCATTGTTGCAATTGAATCCCTACATCTAGTCAACTCACGAAAACTCACCTACAGAATTATTTGATAGTGTTTTGAAAACTCTGCAACTGGAAATAAAAAGCCTAGATATGTCATCAAAGGACCCCAAAAACAAAGCAGAAGTGTCATACAAGGACCCATTTTCCCTAGGGTGACTCTGCCCTACTACAATGATTAGACACAACTTTTGATGATAGGTACACGGTCCTTTGCACTTTCCAAATTTTCTTGCAAGTTATTGTTTCAGTCTATACATTGTTAGGATCTTGCATTTTTCATATTAGGTCATATAGTTTAATTAGGTTAATAATAGAAAATCAACTCCAAATCAGTCTAATCCTTAATAGGATGGAGGTTCAGGTTTGGTTGGCTCACCTTCATGGTTGAAAGTCAATCTACTCACCTTGTTAATCTCCATATTAATGAAACAATAGAAAATATCACATCCACCCAACCATTTGAATCCTAGGTTTACATAGTAGACCCAGGGTTCCTATTTTATTTGTTTCAATCACAAACCGCATTGGGCCAACTCACCAATGCCATAGTTTATAACCATCATGGGATAACTCAATACAAGGGTACCACAAGGATTGCCATTGGGCCAACTCACCAATAATCAATCACACACACACAAGACACTAGGGTAAGATGCTAGAGAGATAGTTAGAGAGTTTCATCAAAGTGATCGAAGGTACGAAGCCCACAAAACCTAGTAATCCTCTCATACAAATGAGGATACTTGATCTTGTAAGACCCAAGCTCCTTGAACTGTCATGTCTTCCCAAACATCCTTAGTTTGTACGAGCACTCAAGGCATGAGAAGGGCATCCATTATCTTAGTTAATTAATTACCCATGTTTCATTATTATCATTTGATTGAGTGAATCCCCACCCGTGATCAACTTATTTGCCACTTTGGGCCAGGGACATGTTGGGAGCCACTCCCATAACCCTCTCTAGTACCTTATTCCTAGGCTCTTCACACTCACCAACGAGTGTGGCATAAAAATCAATACAGAAATATAATATTTCTAAATTTCAATAACACTTTTTCATAATACATAATATCACATTTCATGAAGTACTACTCTGTCAGAACATTCCAAAACACTCACCACACCCTCCAACGAGTGGCAAAAAAATGATGTACAAAATTCAACTTCATCAAAATTTTCTAATATTTTTCCAAAAGTATTATTCCATAAATCATGAAGGAGGCTTTTGTTAAAACATTACAATTCATCATAAAACATATAAAATATTTAAATTTTCTCATTTTATTTTGCATTGAAAGACCATAAATTTCCCAAAATCTTCATTGATGAAAGCTTCAAATTTTAAAATTTCAATTTCAAGTTTCTAAAAATACCCTTTGGCTCTAAATGTACCCAACCACATACTTTTCACATAAAATTCATGTTTCTCGTATTTCCCAAAAAATTGGGCATTATAACTCTATATAATTGAAAATTCTCAAAATTTTATACAATAAAATATATAGCATGGATTTTTCTCAAACGAAAGACATTGAGAGGTTTTTACACTCCCCTAATTCTAATTCAACCTTTTGAAATGGAAAGAAATGAGAAAGGGAGAATAATTTAACAATTTAAATAAAATAAAAACAAAATTTAAAATGAAGAATACCTTAAGCACTCCAAATGAATGCATACGAAAAATTCCATGCACACTCTCCTTCCCATTCCCATCCCAATGAATCTGATCCCATTGAATTCCATTTTCGATTGCATTCCTAATCAACAATTCCATTTTTTTTTACCATGAGAGGGTTTTTATTTCTGTTGAAATTTCTCCCAAATAAAAATTACATAATGAAATCAAATCCCCCTTTTTCTTGTTTTATCCTTTTTTCCAATTTCAAATTTAATAATATAAAATTCACTTTCTATTCCTTTAATTCCTAATTTTCCCAAAATCCCAACTACGCATTTAAATTCATAACCAAATAACATATATCATTTAAATTTATGATTTAAATCCATATAAAAATATTCCTTTAATTTTATGGAAATCAAAATTCAAAGAGGATAATTATATCACACATAACTCACAATTCCTAACCCAAGGAATTTTTGAAATTTAAATTAAACAATAGATAAATTTATTTTATTTTTCATTCTATTTTCCCCTTTCTCAAAGCACAGAGAATATTTTAATGATAAATATAAGAATCATTTAAATTCATAATATTTCATTTATGGGAAAAATATGAAATTTAAACCATTAATTAAATTAGACATTCACTAGTCATTCACGACACATAGGGATTCCATAATCCTAAATTTAATCCAATTTCACATAGGGTCAAATATGACACATACTGTACTCGATTCGAGTATATCCAAGGAATGGATATGAAGGGGCCCAACATGAAATATTTGAATTAACCACCATTGGGGAATAACTCAAACTTGTGTAGCTAGGTGGAGAAATAACCTTGTACCTATAACCATTCAACACACGTCAAGGGTAACTACTCAATGTATATAGAGCCAAGCACATCATAATCATTCCAACAGGGTCCAATAGCATAATCATAAAATGAAATTTGAACATCCATCATATAAAATACTTAAATAAATCATTCCTTCTAAATATCCATGATTAGGATCACATTTAATCACAACATAAATAATGCATTTCATTGAACTAAAGCATAATAATAAACCAATCATGTAAACACACAAAATTCCACCAACAGACATGTTGAGGAATCCCATCTCAAACATGTGGTGGTTCATACACACCAATTAGAGCCATAAAATAATCACAATAAAAATCTCAAGGAAACGGTGAAGCTAAAACATTGATCCCATAGTAATAAGATGCAAATGGGAGAGAAACCAAATCCCCCCCCACTAAAATTAGGATTACTCCTAGAAGCTTGCATAAGCAAGGATAGGAACACCTAGTACACACTCCTTCAAACACATCATACTCATAGATCAATCCTCTATAATATCATGAGTCTAGGTATCAAACACACAACACACAACTATAGGGGCGCACAAGCTAAGTGACCACCCACTACTAGGTACACAACCACCTCAAATATCACCACACTACCTTCATCATCTACCATTACAACCGATGTCAAAGAACAACTATTGGGTCCAACAACACACAAGGTTTGAGGCAACACTACCTCACCACCACACTCACTGAGATCATGCCTCACCTCTAACTATGGCACTTAACACGAGGTTCCCCCTCAAGTATCACTTGGAAAAAGAGGATTTCCCAAACACATTAGCTTCTTCATGTGAAACTAGGGACACCATAGGGGCTATTAGAGTCAACCATCTAGGAAATACCTCAGAAAGGCATAATCACTCTCCAACAATGAGGCTTAGCAACCCCAAAACTCTCACAAAACCCATCAAGGAAGCAACTAACCACTAAGAATAGGAGAAAATATGAGATTTTCACTATCACGATGCTCAACTATGACATAACTAAGGGTTAAACAACCCACAAGATCATGGAATCATGATAAAAAAGATAACCAAGAACCACTACAAGGTTCAAACACTAAGTATTCTTCAAGAGAATACACAAGATAGTCAATTCCTCAAACCAAAACTATATCTTCTTCTATCCTTAAGCTAGGAACACCACTAAATAGCCGAGGAGAAACTCCTAAAACCACTAGGACAACCTCAACTAGAAACTTACATGAGTGTAGATATATAAGTCACATCCCAAAAAATACATGATGTGCATCTTCATGCTGTCAAATAACATGGATTTAAGTGCCCAAGACACCACAACAAACACCTAGCTAATTCCAAGGCACTAGAAAAAATGGTCACAAGGACCAAAACAAGAAAGAGCACACATAGTTGGTGGACTAAATCACACCCAACCATCTATTGGAAAAAAAGTTCAGGCACGATGCAAACATAATTATCCACACATTCAATCTCACTCAGAGAACATGTAATTCCATAAACACTCTCATACAAAGATTTAAATACACTTCACTCAATTCCAAGGACAATGATATTATCATACATTGAAGCCACTTAAAGCTAGAAAACCACATGTATACAAGAATTTCACAATTTTTTTGAATACCACAACACATCCACTTCCATTTCATCAAGAATAATAATTAATGCAATATTATTCTAATTAACACAAACACAGAGACTTAGCACATTCTCTGCCATCTATTCCTTTGTAAATTATATCAAGGGTTTGTAATGAACATGATAGAGAATAAACACAACATAGAATAGGACCAAGAATTTCAAACTTTTAGAATAGCCACCACAAAGATAAAATAAGACCCAAGAGGGAGAATTATCAATACAACAATAAGAATAGAATGCTAGAAATTCCAAAAATAAATCAATCATAACAAGGGGTCATAAAATATATAGATGGAAGATTTGGTGGCTAGGTCACTCATAAGAAAATTAAATATTCAATATCAATATGTAATAAATGATTAAAGAGTTCATCAATAACCAAAATAAAGCACCAAAATTTTATGATTAAATGAACTGAGTGACTAATTTTAGCCACATTTGAGGGAGTAGGGGCTACACAACACCTTGGGAGTACAACATCCAAAGTGTGTTAGAAAGAGTTTTCTTAAACATCATACAAACACAAATCACCAATTCTACCAAACCATGCCAATGAGAACCACACTAACCAAATGAAATTCATCTTGACATGATCACATTATGATGCAAGAAGGCATATGCAGGGTTCACTATGACATCCAAAATTTTTATGTACACAAGGGTAGGGCTTCACCCAAACACCACTTCCATAAGGAATTTACAATTCCAATGCAATGACACACACATTACTCACATCAAGAATCAATACCACATGATAAAACAAAATGATATCTACTTATTTCACATGACACATCATAATTGAGGCTCTAATCCAACCAACATAATGCTCCTAATAAACATAGTTTTATTTAACAATTAAACACGTACCCCATGAAAGAGGGAAAACAATGTCGATTACCCATCTAGGTTCCCACAAGAATCCTAGGGACAACATAATTTGGGGACGTAAATAATTGACCCAAATATTTTATTATGACAATGAAATGCTCCATTCATTCACTAACATAATCTCTTCACACATATGATGATACTTCGATAGGAATACAATGCACCATGCGCCATAGGAAAAAATTCCATACGATCACATTTTACCATTCAAGCATATGGAATACATCACATTTACTTCAATACATCAGTCATATAAGACATTTCACAATGCTCTTTCATGAGCCAAAACATTAACATCCAATTTCAATCAAATGCATCCATATACACACATCCAAAGAGGGCACATAAGAATAAACAAGACCACTCAAGGGTCGCTACACATTCACACTTAACATAATCTAGACATCAAGATGAAAATCACACATGAAAGAAATTCTCAGAAACTCAAGGGTCTAACACACTCTCACAAGAAATAATTTCTCAACATATCATTCTAGGGAAAAATGGCAACAACACTTGCTAGCAACAACACACTCACACACACAAAGACCCAACCAAATATCTCACACAATGAGCAAAACACTAGAGAGTGATCATTACCCACTCAAGAGACTCTCAAAAAGGGGTATATTCCCATACCTATCATGTGCATTAGGATCTAGGAGGCACTAATCCTCCTCAAACACACCACATGGGTTAGTTCACATTGAACCCTAAAAAATGCCACCCAAGACACCCATACAAGAAGCCAAACACTGACTCATCGAAACAAGAACTTGAGATATCACACACTAAGACCCAACAACCACATGGGAAAAAACATGAACCAAAGATCATAGTGCTGCAATATGGGCTCTGATACCAAATTTAATGCCCTGAGTTGACAAGCTCATAACAAAACTTGACATAACACTTTGTTTTTTGAAACAACAATAACAACATTGAAATCACAATAATAACATGTTGCACTTGTACAAAAATGTGGACACAAGTGTTACAATGAAACAATGACAAGAAAAAAAAGGCACTTCACCATTGTATAAGCAAGGTGGAAACAATGGAAGAATAAGCAATCGTGGGATAAATCCACCAGGATGAACATATGAGAGAGAGAGGATAACCCTACATGACAATCAATTACTAAACCACGATCATGTTCTCTCACAAAAATACAGCAGGATAGGATGAGGGATTAATCAACCTCTAATACACATCTAAACACACTAAACCCCTCTAAACACAAAGACAAACCTTCACAAGAGGTTTCCTAACCAATAGGCACAACTCAGCACAAAATGAAATGACAAGAAGTAACTTCCAGACAACCTCATGCTTCCCAAGAGATCCTGTCGCATTTAGCAACATCACCCAAGGGAAAAAAATACTCCACAATACCCCATGACCTATTATTATTTAGGACACTCACAATACAAAGTCTTATAACCTTCACAAGACTTCAAAAGACTAGAAGAACAATCTCCCCAACCCTAGGTTTGACAACCAGGTCATATCGAGAGGTTGCACAAAAAATAATGCAATAGATGATATAAGTACTCAATGATGACACTTGAGAACCAGTTCAAAGCTCTACCAAGACCTTAGGAATATGGTGAACAACTTTCATTCACAAATTTTTTCCTAATGAAGTACTAAAAACACAAGAAAAGATCAAGGCTAGAGTTAGAGAAAATATGACTAGGTTTTAAAGTTTCAGACAACCAAAATGGTCGAAATAGAAAAATGACAAGGCATAAAAAATATTTGACAAGGGAATAGGGCTTAGAAAACCTCTACTAATCAATGGTTAAGAGTATTTACACTCTAGAATTTGTTTGGGGACTAGGCCACCCCAACACAATACTAGGCCGCCCTAACACACTTAGTGAAAAATTTGAGTTTTCTTTCATACAAAATGAGGTCACCATTGAATACTAGGCTACCCTTAATTTTACCATGAAACCCTAGATTACACCAGGCCACCCCAAAAGAGTTAGGCAATTTTTTGAAAATCTGGGTTAACTTATTGTTTGACAGGGTTGCCTAAGTATAAGAACAAGCCACCCAACTATGAATTTTGATGCTTAGGTTCATTTTAAGCACCAAATGAAGTGTTCCTAAGTTTGATAATGCAATATAACATCATGATAAGGATATGCATAAAGATATCATGCTCGACACCAACACCAAGACACGTAAATAACCAAAATACACTTTTCTTTTACAAACTTACATCCATCTCCAAGGAGAGGTTCCAAATCAATGAATTATATTATAAATAAATGAAATACATATATCTACATGAATTAAAATTGAATTTACATGATTCCATGTCATTCCTTGATCCTCGAACCTCAAGTCCCCAATGGTGGTTAACACGCCACCCAACCTTATGGAATCAAACGATCCACTCCCATCGTGCTAGGAGATAGTCACGTGGGCAAAAAACACAACACTCATACTGAAAAAATGGGGAGAAGGATTAAAAACACACACCATACATGAAGTATACACTCCAAATGCACATCATTTAAACACTCAATCATCCAAATCACATCATGGATCCAAAACATGCCATCACTTGGAATAAACATTGTAACATAACACCATCCACATTAGCATAATCACCAATGTCACATCAAAAACCGCATTGGGCCAACTCACCAATTCCACAGTATATATAACCATCATGGGATAACTCAATACAAGGGTACCACAAGGATATCCATTAGGCTAGCTCACCAATAGTTGATCACACACACACAAGTCACTAGGGTAAAATGCTAGAGAGCTACTTAGGGAGTGTCATCGTAGTGCTCGAAGGTATGGCACCTGCAAAACCTAGTAACCCTCTCATAAATACAAGGATAATTGATCTTACAAGACCCAAGCTCCTTGAGCTAGCATGTCTTCCCAAACATCTTTAGTCTGTACTAGCACTCAAGGAATGAGAGGGGAATCCATTATCTTAGTTAATTAATTACCCATGTTTCATTAATTATGATTTGATTAAATGACTCACCATTTGTGGTCAACCTATTTGCCACTTTTGGTCGGGGACACAATGGGAGCCACTCCCATAGCCCTCCCTAGTACCTTATTTCTAGGCTCTTCACACTCACCAACGAGTGTGGCATAAAAACCAATGCAAAAATACAAATTTTCCAAATTTAATACCACTTTTATATAATGCATAATATCACATTTCATGAAGTACTATTTTGTTAGAACATTCCAAAACAATCACCACACCCTCGAATGAGTGTGGCATGAAAAACAGTGTACAAAATTCAACTTCATCAAAATTTTCTAATATTTTTCCAAAAGCATCATTTCCATAAATCATAAAAAACATTCAAATTCATCATAAAACATATAAAACATTCAAATTTTCTCATTTTATTTTGCATTGAAAAACCATCAATTTCCCAAAATCTTCATTGATGAAAGCTTCAAATTTTAAAATTTCAATTTCAAGTTTCTAAAAATACCCTTTGGCTCTAAATGTACCCAACAACACACTTTTCACAAAAAAATCACTTTTCCATATTTCCCAAAAATTTGGGGTTTATAACCCCATATAATTGAAAATTCTAAAATTTTTATACAATAAAATATATAAGATGGATTTTGCTCAAATGAAAGGCATTGAGAGGTTTCTACACTCCCCTAATTCTAATTCAACCTTTCAAAAATGAAAATAAATGAGCAAGGGAGAAAAAATTAATGATTTAAATTAAATTAAAATAAAATTTAAAATGAAGAATACCTCAAGCATGTCAAACGAATGCATACAAAAAATCCCATGCACACTCTCCTTCCCATTCCCATCCCAATGAATTTGGTCACATCAAATTCCCTTTCTGATTGCATTCTCAATCAACAATTCTATTTTTCACATGAGAGGGTTTTTCCTTATCTCCAAATTTCTCCTAAATAAAAAATACACAATGAATAAAAAACCCCTTTTTCCTTTTTTAACCCTTCTTCTAATCTCAAATTTAATAATATAAAATTTATTTTCTATTACTTTAATTCCTAATTTTCCCCAAATCCCAATTACTCATTTAAATTCATTCCTAAATAACATATATCATTTAAATTTATGATTTAAATCCACATAAGCATATTCCTTTAATTTTACATAAATTAGAATTCAAATAGAATAATTAAATCACACATAACTCACAATTCCCAACCCGAGGAATTTTCAAAATTTAAATTAAATAATAGATAAATTTCATTTCTTTTCTCATTCTATTTTCCCTTTTCCCAAAGCACAAAGAAGATTTTAATAATAAATATAACAATGATTTAAATTCTTAATATTTCATTTATGGGAAAATATGAAATTTAAACCATTAATTAAATTAGACATTCACTAGTCATTCATGACACATAGAAGTTCCACAATAGCTCCTAAATTAGATCTAGGTTCACATAGGGTCAAATACGACACATACCATACTTGATTCGAATATGACCAATGAATGGATATGAAGGGTCCCAATGTAACATCTCTAAATTAACCACCCTTGGGGAATACCTCAGACCTATGTAGCCAGGTAGAGAAATAACCTTGTACCTATAACCATTCAACACATGTCAAGGGTACTTGCTCAACATATATGTGTGTGTGTGTGTGTGTGTGTGTGTGTATGTATATATATGTACATAGATATACACACACACACATATGCACATATATATATACATATATACACACATATATACACACACACATATATATACACACACACACATTAGAGGCTTCAACCTCCCCACACAAACTTCAATCTCTCCACACCAACTAAGCTCCAACCCAGCTAGAGGCTACAACCTTTTGATTGATAGGCTTCAACCTATTAGTCTTTCATTGCTGATATGATATTCTTTTTCACATTAATTTGATCAACCTCTAAATCTTTCATAATCTTCACAAGTCTGAAAAACTCTAAATCTTTTCAATATTCACAAATCTAATTCAAATTATGGATCCATCAAAATTATCATAGATCTCATTCAAATTCTCATATCTCTTTCCTTTTAAATCTAAATAGTATTAATTCATATCTCTAGTATAATTCTTTTATCTTATCATGCAAATGTCTTCACTATACATCAGATTTGTTCTTCATATTTCTACTCTTTTTAGAAAATATTCATTGGAAAATTGATTGATCTTTTGACTCAATATTTTCCTTACATTTATACCCCTCTATATGCCAAGAGATGCATCCCATGAAGAGGGATGAATTTGTGAAGGAGCATCATAATTCAAAGGAGGCATCTCTTTTTAGTTAAATGGAGCGATTCATTAGAGGGTCGACCTTCTATAATAAAATATTTAGTTTGTTGTGCTTTAATTCCTTTGATCAATGGGATTAATTTGGTGCAATTTTTTTCTTTAAACCATCAACCAAAATTTTGTGTTATTCTTCCTTTAATTAAATATTCTATGCCAACATATCTCTTTAAATCTATTATGATAATAATTCTTTATTATCATTTTTTTGGATTTTATTTTATTTTGTAAAAGAGGGTCGATATCTTGAAATAACCATCTCCTTTTGATCTTTTTAATTTGTTTTCCCTTTATAATGACAATTACACATCTATGACATGAATGATAATGATCTTGTTATCATACACCTTTGAAATTAATGATAATATTTTCAACAATCTCCCCCTTTGTCATTGATGGCAACCCAATCTTGAATATAACTCTTCTTTTTTGTATTGCTCCCCGTGACTATACTACTCCCCCTTTCTCAAGCACCCCCTAGCTCTAACTCCCCCCCTTTGACATCAATGGAAAAGGGTTTCCATCTATCTCAAAGCTTTATCTTCCATAGAGCTACATGATAATTTTTTGGGTAGCTCCCCCTAAATATATACTTATTTTTAATTGGACGAGTATGGGACTACTCCCAACTTTTCCCTTAAGTACTCAAATGTGTCCTTTGGAAGTGGCTTTGTAAATATGTCAATGGTTTGTTCCTTTGTAGCAATATATTCTAACTTAACTTTTTCTTTTTCTACTTGCTCTCTCAAAAAGTGATATTTATAGGGGTGTTCTTGGTCCTTGAATGCATCACAAGATTCTTTGAAATGTTAATTGCATTTGTATTACCATAGAATATAGTGATGGGATGATAATATTCTACTTTGATATCTTTCAAGGTTTGTCTCATTCATAACACTTGGGTGCAACATGATGCTGCTGCAATATACTTTGCCTCTGCGGTAAATAGGGAAATTGATGCTTGTCTCTTGCTCATCCGTGATACAAGGTTGTTACCAAGGAACAAATATCCTCCACTTGTACTCTTCCTATCATCAATGTTTCCTGCCCAATCTACATCTATGTATGCTACTAGAGTAAAGTCATTTCCACTTGGATACCATAGGCCAAACTCCAATGTTCCCTTCAAGTATTTGGGTATTCATTTCATTGCTTGAACATATGTTTCCTTTGGTGTAGCTTTAAATATTTCTAGCATGCCCACTGCTTGCATAGTATTCAGTCTTGAAGCAGTCAAATATAAAAGTTTTCCAATCATTGACCTATAAAGTTTTTGATTTGCTTTAGGCGATTCATCATCTTTACTTATCTTGCATCTTGTTACCATGGGGGTACTTACAGGATTACAATATTCCAATCTAAATTTTTTAAACATCTCTTTTACATACTTGGTTTGTGAGATAAATATTCCCTTCTTTGATTGTGATATTTGAAAACCAAGAAAGAAGGATAATTCACCTAGCATGGACATTTCAAATTCCTTCTGCATCTCCATTGAAAATCCTTGACACATGTCATTGCTTCATCCAAAAATGATGTCATCCACATAGACCACCACAGTTTTAGCTGATGATTACCTTTGGTCTTAATATATAAGTTGCTATCTACAACTCCCTTTTTGAACCCTTGTTTTAGATATTTGTCAAGTCTAGCATACCATGCTTTGGGTACTTGTTTCAACCCATAAAGTTCCCTTTTCAATCTACATACATAGTCTTCATTCTCTGATAGTAGTAACCCTCATGGTTGTTTAATGTAGACCTCTTCTTCTAGATCTCCATTTAGGAAGGAAGATTTAACATCCATTTGGTATACTTTTGATGTAGGAGCATTCATGGCTATAGGTAATATTGTATCAAAAAAATTGATTAAATTATGAGGTGACATGGTTTGAATAATGTTTTGAGTAATTAGCTGGTTATCTTTGTCCAAAAATTATAATTTAATACTTGGACAAATTTTGGTTGTAAAAGATGTAATTGGAGATAGTGTTGGAAATACAATTTTAATGTTTAAATTGGAAAAAACCAACTTGGGGCATGGGATTTATAGGGAGTTATGAAATATTATATTTCTTTTAATTTTCCTTATTAGATATAGGTAGGAGATGGATGCCCATGTTGTGTTGGCTAAGTATTTTGAAAATGGGATCCTATTTGTGAGGAGTGGAGAATCATTGTGCCACTTGGTGATGGCCTTTCTTCCTAAGAGTGATTTGGACATGCATTGGAGAGTCAAATATTTTATTTTATGAATTTTAATTGGTTTTACCTGGTTGGGGGCATGGAAGAGGAGTTACAAGATTGATGGAGATAGTGGTTGTTGAGGGAGGTGGTTTTGACAATTTTGTTTTTGACATCATTTTTCTAGAATTTGGTGTGGGAGAAGTTGGGCATAGTTTTCATGGGAGAGGTGTGTTTACATTGTTGTATGTTGGAGGTGAAATAATATAGCAAGTAAGTTTGAAATATTGCAAGAGCATTGTGCTATTGATTTTCCAGGAGGTTGCAGGTAGAAGAAGAATGAAGTTGCAGGAAGAAGTGAGGTTGAAGAAAACTTACCTGTGAATGAATTGTTGTTTATATCAGACCTTTGAATCTGATTTTTGTTTTTTCCATTAGTCTAAAGGGCTGAAAATACTGTGATTTCATTTTGAACATAATTCCATGTGTTACAAGAGACTTTGATGCAATAAAAAAAATTATTACTTGTTGCTAGTTCTTGCATTGTTTAATAAATTTTTGGAATTGTTTATTGTGATCTTGAAGTGTGTTGAGAGTTGTAGGAACTCTCTTGCATTAGTGGTATCAAAGTAGGGTGTCCCTGAGTTTGCAACCAGAGCATTGAAGAGAGGCAGTTTGCAACATGACCTGTGAGTTGTGGGTGTTGAGAAAATGCCTCCTAGAGTAGCCCATCGTGGTATAGGTGGAGGTAGAGGTGGAGGTAGAAACCCTCCTAGTATAGAAGATTTTAGAGCCCTTAGAAGGAAAGTAGAGACATTGCAGGAAGAGCTACACAAAAGAGTTATGCATAGGGAAGGATATGGAAGTGAAGATGAAGCTAAGAATGAGGAGCCATTCGAAGAAGAAGCACATGATGAAACAGATCTTGGAGAAATCATATTACTTAGATCCATTTATAAGATTAGAAAAAGAACAAATATGGAGGTCTTTACATTTAATAGAAGTTTGAATCTAGAGCCTGAGCACATAGATTGGATAAATGATATAGAAGAATTCTTTGAATTCGAAGAGATTGAAGACTTGACATAGTGAATTTTGCAAAGACAAAGTTGAAAGGAAATGCAAGTATTTGGTGGAAAGAAATACTAATTGAAAGAGTTAGGAGAGAAAAGGAAAATATTACAAAGTGGGATAGAATGGTTAAGAAGCTCAAGGGACAATTTATTCCAATGGATTATGAGTTGGAATTATTAAAGAATATGCATGGATTGAGACAACAAGAAAAATCAATTAAGGAATACACCGAGGACTTTCACACTCTTTTGATTAGAATGGGACATTAAAAATACAAGAAGGTAGCAAGATACATCAATGGAATGAAGCCAAGCATTCAAGAATAACTAAGTCTAGTAAGATTTTTTAATTTGGAAGAAGCTTATCAATTTTCTTTGAAAGTTGATGAAAATTTCAATAGAAATTTTGAGAATAAACAAAAAGGAAAGGGTAGAGCTTATGTGCAACAAAATGAAGATGAACATTAGATTAAAGACATTAAGGATATCAAGGATGAAAGAGGTGAGAGCTCAAACAAGTCCAATGAGAAAAAATTTAGAGGAAGAGGAAGATTGGGTAGCGGATTCGAAAGAGGAGGCTTTCAAGGAATCTATTTTAGGTGTGGAGAAGACGGACATCGAGCTTATGACTACCCTCATAGTCAAGAAAAAACTAATAGTATTGAAAAAAATCCAAGGGAATAAAATGTGAATGAGGAAGATGTAGAGTCATCACATTTTGAAGAAGCAGAAAGAGGAGAAGCACTCCTCACTAGAAGAGCCCTGATGAACGAGGGAAAATAACCAAATCAAAGGAAAATATTGTTCCGAACAAGGTATAAGTGTGAAGGTAAAGTATGCAATGTAATTATTGATGGATGAAGTACTAAAAATATTGTTTTTGAAGAAATGGTGAATAAGTTGCAATTGGAAAGGAGAATGCACCACATCCATACAATATTTCTTGGTTGTAGGACAACCACAAAGTTTTGGTGAATGGAAAATGCTTGATAAGATTTAAGATTGGTGATTATCATGATTAAGTTTGTGAGATATAATGTCTATGGATTTTTGTCACTTATTATTGGGAAGACCTTGGTAGTTTGATAGGAAAGTAGTGCACGATGGGTTATTCCAATACATACTCCTTGATGAAGGATGAAATCACACACAAGTTGAAGCCTTTGAACAAAGAAGAAGGAAAGGTATATAATGACACTAGAAAATGTTTGGTTAATGGAGTTAAAAAATTAGTGAAAGAGGATGAGGATGAAGATTATGATTTTTTAATACAAGTTGCAACAGTAATGATTGCATTCAAGATAGGAAGAGTGAAGGTTTTAGTGGGGAAAGAAGAGGTAAAATTAGATTTTTGTGAAAATGTTGTTATTGATTTATTTGAGCATGATAAGATTAGTGTAGAAGAGGATATTGCAGAAATGAATGCATTGGTAAATGAAGGTACTAAATTTTAAATTAAGGAAGTAGATGAGCAAGTAAAAGTTGGGTTGTTGGATGATTTCTTCTTTGATCTAGAGATTGGTGAAAATGAAGATCTTATGATTGATAGTTTATTGCAAGTTGGGAAGAATGAATCTCTTTTTTGTTTGACTAACATTGATGTGAGTGCAAAGGATGAAGAGATTGCAGCTGAAAGTTATCTGTTAGAAGGCAAGGAGAAAGAGGAACACAATGTTGAAACTAAGATTGGTGAGGAATATATTATTGCAACAATGAAAAAGAAAGAGGTAATGCATGAATTTTATGATTTTATTAAAGTAGAGGAAATGGATGATTATGATTTTCCATAATTTCATAGTGCATATTGGTGGGAGTTGGAATATGTGAAAAGAGGGAGAAGGAGAGGAAGAATGAAGGATGGAAGATACATAAAATTGTAGGGAAAGGTGAGAAAGAATGTTCAAGAAAGTAAGCTAAAGAGATGGATTAAGGATGAGAATGACATTTACAAATGTTTATGAGTTCAACTCATGAAACATTTCTTTCTACCATGGGTGTCTGATGCAGGAGCATCTGTGGCTGCAGGAAATCTTGTATCAACAAAATTGATTAAATTTTGAGGTGACATGGTTTGAATAATGTTTAGAGTAATAGTTGATTATATTTGTCCAAAAATAAAAATTTAATAATTGGAAAATTTTTGGTTTGAAAAGATGTAATTGGAGATAGTGTTGGAAATGCAATTTTAATGTTTAAATTGACAAAAATCAACTTGGGGCATGGGATTTCTTGGGAGTTATGAAATATTATAGGTCATTTAATCTTCCTTATCAATTATAGGTAGGAGATGGATGCCCATGTTGTGTTGGCTTAGTATTTTGAAAACAAGCTCCTATTTGTGAGGAGTGGAGAATCATTGTGCCGACTGGTGATGGCCTTTCTTCCTAGGAGTGATTTGCAGATGCATTGGAGAGAAAAATATTTTATTTTATGAATTTTAATTGGTTTTCCTAGGTTGGGGGTATGGAAGAGGAGACAAGATTGATGGAGATAGTGGTTGTTGAGGGAGGTGGTTTTGACAAAAAAAATTTTGACTTCATTTTTCAAGAATTTGGTGCGGGAGAAGTTGGCTATATCTTTTCCTAGGAGAGGCGTGTTTACATTGTTGTCGCAGGTTGGAGGTGAAATACTACAAAGAATAAGTTTGAAATATTATAGGAGCACTGTGCTATTGATTTTCCAGAAGGAGGTTGCAAGTAGAAGAAGGGTAAAGTTGTAGGAAGAAGTGAGGTTGAAGAAGAATTACCTATGAATGAATTGTAGTTTGTATCAGACCTTTGAATTTTATTTTTGTTATTTTCCATCAGTCTAGAGGGCTGAAAATACTATAATTTAATTTTGATCATAATTCCATGTTTTATAGGAGACTTTGATGCAATAAAAAGCATTCTTACTTGTTGTTTTTGCATTGTTTAATCAATTTATAGAATTAGTTATTGTGAGCTTGAAGTGTGTTGAGAGTTGCAAGAACTCTCTTGCATCAAGTTTGAAGTTCTTAAAAATAGCATAAGCCAAGAAAATCCTTATGGCTACCATCCTAGCAATCGAAGCAAAATTTTCTTCAAAATCAATACCTTCTATTTGATCATACCCTTCACATACCAATCTTGCTTTGTTTCTCATAACTCAACCATCTTCATTCAACTTATTTATGAACATCCATTGAGTGCTAATAACATTTTTATCCTTGGGTCTTGAGAATTTCCCAGTTACATTATTCTCAATTTGATTAAACTCTTCATTCATAGCTTCTATCTAATTCTTATCTTCACTTGCTTCTTTAAAGTTTTTAGGTTCAATCATGGATAACAATTCCACATTATTAGTTTCCAGATCTTTTACATTTCTCTTGCTGTTCTAACCCCATCATCTCCTATTATCAAATATTTTGGATGGTTCCTTTAAACAAACTTAGATGGTGTCTTTATTTGTGCCTTTGTGTTCCTTGGTTCAATTATTTCATCTTCTTTATTTTCTACATATTCCTTGTATATTTGTTCATAAGGATAGTTATTTTCTTGTGGTTCAACTTGGTAGTTTTTCTCCTCATTTATCTTCACATTTGTGCTTTCAACCATTTTATGAAATTTCTTATTGAAACATATGTAGGCTTTAATCCTTGAAGAGTAGCCCAAAAATATTCCTTCATCTGCCCTTGCATCGAACTTCTCTAAATCTTATTCATATTTTCTAATATAACAAGGAATTCCAAACACTTTGAAGTATTTCATGGATGTAGGTCTTCCTTTCCATAACTCATATGGTGTCGTATTATGATTAGCTTTGATTTTGGCTTGGTTAAGGATATAAATATTTTTTTGCACCAAATCTTTCCAAAACATGTCAAGAACCTTGGATTCATTCATCATGCATCTAGCCATTCCTTGAACAATTCTATTCTTTCTTTCCACAACTCCATTTTGTTGTGGATTTCTTGCGGCAGGGTATTGTCTTCATATCCCATGTTGCTCACAAAATTATTCAAATTCGTGAAGTGAATTAACCTCCTCTATTTGATCTAAGGAATTTAATCCTCATGCCTATCTCATTTTCCACTAAGGCTTTGAATATTTTATTTTTTTCCAATGCTTCAGTTTTTTCTTTCAAAAAGGTAACCCATTGTCATTCTAGAAAATTATTAATTTATAACATGAAGTATCTTTCACCTTGTATACTCCTTGTTCTAGTGGATCCACATAAGTTTGTTTGAATAAATTGTAGGGGTTGTGATGCAAAGTACTCTTTTGATTTAAAACTTAATTTGGTTTGCTTACCCAACTGGCATTGCTTGCAATTGATATTTTTAGGATTTGATATCATAGGCATATCTCTCACTGCTTCTCTTTGACTAATTTTGACAAGGTTTTCAAATTTTAGATGCCCCATTCTTTTATGCCATAACCAACTCTCATCTTCTTTTCCCACATAACATTTCTCACCTTGGATGTCACTTAGAACATAAAGATTATTTCCTATTCAACTAGATTCTACAACTTTCCTCCCTTCCTTCCTTATCTCACAACCTTAAACATGCGAGGATGTGTCCTTGGTCACAT
>VDFB02009262.1:0-17157 GCA_007258455.2 Sequoia sempervirens | reverse complement strand
TTTGACCAAAAAACTAGCAGTCTTGTTGATCTTTTCTTCGTCAAATAGCTCATGCAGGTTGTTGATCTTTAAATTTCCTTCATATTGACTACAAATATCCTCATACATTGTGCACTTCATGATAAAATGCCATTCTATCTCTACCACCCCTTTGCTACAAAACATGCATATTCTATCCTCCCATGCTTCCTTAGGGATAGTCCACCTTCCGGTTTCACACCTAAGATGATGTGACCCGATCCTCAACTAAGCTATTAGCAACCTTGCTTTACCTTTAATAGCTACACCTAAATAAGTTTTTTCACCATGCTCCCAGGTTGGGTTGAACTCTTTGACACGGTGAGCTTTTTTCCGCCCAATCTACTTTGTCCACATGGCAATCATGAACTTTTTTGTGACATAATTTTTAATTTCCTCATTGGTGTTAGGACATTCATGTAAGTTGATGTCCCATTTGCTCAGCCATTTGTTATTTTGTTTCATCCATGTTTTCTTCCTATGGCCTAAAACCTCCTTCGCAACCACTTTGGGCCAACGGTGGTTATCTCTGTTTTCAACCTTTTTTAGATAGTTTAGCTAGCGAGTTATGGTCAACACCTCCAATGGTAAGGTTCCCGAATCAGCCAAGAGAATATCATAAGGGACTGTGGTTTTGACTTTAAGGTTGCAAGTGATTATGTGCTTTTGGATTCTTTCTAGCTGTCTCCATCTATACTTTGACATGCTGCTACCCCACACCTTGCAGCCATAGAGAACCACCGGCATGACCAGCAAACCAAAGAGGGCTTTCTTGGTTTTCCAGTCCCAAAGTTCAGCTTTCTTGCACCTGTTTTGATGGATCACAACCGTCACAAGATGCTATTGATGGAGTGACAAAGAAATTAAGACAGTTATGGAATAAGGAAAAAATGATCTAACCAAAAAAGAAGCAATGTCAAAACAAGAGCCCACATTTATTACAGACATTTCAAAAAATTGGACTACTGTGGACAGAAAAATGAAAACCTCCCTCTCCATGAAAAGCTTTGACTACAACATCAAAATGAGGCTTTTCTCACACACCAAAGTCAACTAGAAAGACACATCATGAGTTCTTTCCTATGCTATTCAAGGATTCAAGGAGGATTAGCTTCCTTTTTTGTTGTTATGCACCCCTATTAATGAGTTTGGCGCACACTTTTTAAATTTTATCTTTTAGCTTATGGGAGTGGTCCCCTAGACCACAACTTGCCAATGGAAAAAAAATCACAAAACCAAAAATTGTGCTACTTAATTTAATTAAATGACAACCATTAATGAAGAATGTAATGTGTTGCTCTACACAAAAAAGAAAATGTTGTAACATAACACAATCTATGAGTTGATTGAAGATGTGGAAAAATGATTGAAATAAAAGAACATAAGATAATGCAAATAATCACATGTATACCTCAAACAATCTCCATCTTCCTAGATTGAGTGGAAATAGAATGCACCCTAGTTCTATTTGATTTCTCTAGATTATGATAAGATGCAGATTGCTCACTAAACCAGCATAACCTTGGTATGATTGCAATAATGAGTTGGCAAAGCAGCAACATAAGGTAAACAATAATAGACTTGATTCTTGATGAAGGATGAAGTCCTCTAGTTATAGAATTCTCAAGAGGAAAAATCAAGGGCTAAGATAGATTGATGATGAATGGTTAAGATTGAATGAGGATTAGGGTTAGGCTCAAAGATGTAGTCATGTGACAAGTGTCACATGAGGGACAAGGTCTAGATTTAGAATTAGCATTAGGGCAATATCTTTATGATAATGGTTAGGATTAAGAGGTGTGATATGAAGTGAATGGATGAGATGAAAAGTTAGTTTGACTTTGCGAAATGTGTCTAGGTTCAATGAATCTAGAAAAATTCTTAGTTGTTCATGTGAAAAGGACACTTGTCACATGATGGCAAGTTTAGATTGTGATCCATGTAAACAAGTTTAAGGGCTAGGATTAAATGGACAAGGATAAAGGTGAATGTGAAATTAAATAAATAAATAATAAATATTTATTTAATTAATGGGATCAAGTGAAGAGAAAAATATTTATTTAATTAAAGGTTAGGATAAAATGGGGAAAATGATGGAATTAATTAAATAAATAATAAATATTTATTTAATTAATGTCTTAAGATAGGGTAAAATTGGGTGTGGTTGGGTAAGGTTAGATTTTAGGTGTCTACACTGATAAAACTCCAATAGGTAGAGGTAACTACTCTGCTACTCAAGTATATTACTCGTGAATGGATGAGTACAAAGGAAATTCAATTCTTTGTCAAACCTATGGCTGATTCAACCTAGATGATACAACATACAATTGTTCTCCTTTTAATCTGGAAGATACAACATGCAATTGTCCTCTATTTCTTGTTAAAAAACATGATTTCCTCTATTTATAATCATTGTTCTTGCTAGAATACTCTCCTAAGTGATAGAAACAAATCCCCATAGACTATCAAGGATATTACTACAAACATAAGAAACTTTGAAAAATTCCACAATGGTGATCTCATCCAGATACTTTTCTATCTTGTAATCTTGTTTTGTATCTATCCTTGCATTTGAATTTACTTTTATGTTCAAATTCCACTAATATATTCATGTCTATACAAGTTTTATTAAAGCTTCATGATCCATTTCGATAACACCTCCCTTCTGAAAGGAGCTTTGGTGGGAACAAAATCTTACATTCGAGATATCAAAAAACTCCTATTTGTGAGATGTATGTGTCTATCAGCTTGTGTCAAAGCAACAACTCTTGTGATGCTCAATGCATTCTACAATGGATTATAAACTTTCCTTACTACTTGCTACAAGAAGTTGTACAATCTTTACATTATACAATGAATTATATTGCCATGGAAGAAAAATATACATGTTCACAACCATTGTTGCAAACTACTACAATTACTCACAGAACTTGTGAGTAACCGCAACCCAAGATTGTTACCCTTAATCTAAAGTGTGCTTAGGGGTTATGAGTAGTCGACTTGTGGCTACCTTAACTCCTAATTAAGTTATATAATCATTATTATAGTATTATATAAGTAGTTAAATCATCCTAAGGATTATAATTAATTATCTAAGTCATCCTAGGTGGCAGCCATGGCATAAGTGGCTAGTTATTATCACCATATTAGCGAATTATGTTCTATTTGGATATATTTGGAGGTTTTCCCCCTAGAAGTGGCTTGTTATTCTCAAATATTATCAAGTATTTATAGCATATTTCCTACAATATTCTTCTATTGTGCAAGTTATTTCATTACAAAGATCAATTGCAAGTTACTTGCAACAAAACTCAATGCCAAGTTCTTTAAAAACTCGTGGCAATTCAACCCCCAAAAAATTCCTAAAATCACAAAAAACCTATCAAAAAGACGTCAACAAGGTTAAAACTCACCCAATGACATAAAAAACAACATTTTTTTATTGCTTGACAATTTTGGGAAAGACTACAAATGGCATGCGTGTAATTTTTCATGACTTCTAGGATGCAAACAATAATTGCACAACAAACTAAGGGCCTGGATTAAGTGTTTTGGCACAATTTCAAGTCATAGGTTGCATTTAAAGGGAGAAATTAGGAGATACATAGGTGATAATTGTCTTTGTTTGTTAATGGCTAATAAGAATAGTGGAAAATGGCCAATGTTTCTATGAATATATGACTTTGCTAGGCTGATAACAGATTCATGTTAGATCCTCAACCTTGACTCCGCTTCAATATAAACACATATGAGGAGGTAGAAGGCAAGGTTAGCAAGCCATTAGTGGTAGGTTCACAATATACACAACTTGATCCTATGCTTGAGGCTGTTGTTGATGATGTTGCAGCTGGACCATCTAATTCCACAACACCCACATGTGGCAACAAACTTTCTAGGCTTTAGTCAAAGAAGAAATTTATGATTTGTAATTTTTATTGATATTGAAACTTCATGTTCATATGTATTGAGAGGTTGAACTCATTTTTTGGTCTATGATACATATTGAAGTCTAATTTTGATTTGTATATGAAGGAAATTGGTATTAAGTTCTACAAATTCAATAGTATGTGTGTTTTTTAAAAATTTATGCATTTTTAAATATTTGATAAATTTGTCAAACTATTGTTAAGTTTTTCCCCGAGTTTTTGTTGAGACTCATGTTTTTAAAATTTTTGGGTCAGCCAAGTGATTGCCAAGTCCAAGTTTTCCAACTATGCCTATGACCCTCAAGAACATTTTCATAGTGTTGCCCATAATTGTTCATTCATGCTTCATCCTTTGCTCATCCAAACAGAAAAAACTGCACTTTTTCTTACATATTTTCTTTTCCTTGCTTACTCTCAAGCAATCTTGCATGTTCATACACACCCTTTCATGAGTGAAATCTACTCCTTTCTTGCACAATCAAGTGGAGTTAGCCTTAAATACAAACCTCATATACAAAGAAACTTGGACAACGACACTCCCTCATCTCTTATGCCAATTAAGCAAGTGTTATATCCAAGCATTATAACTATTCCTACTTATTACATGCTGCTTTGTTATTCTCCTATTGCCCAAGTGGCTTCTCTTTATATCTTTGGTCATTCTTTGAGTGAAGTTTGGGATGGAGCTTCCAACACTTGTCATCCCAATGTCCTCTAATCTTGCAATGGGGACACTAATAGATAGCTTTACACATGCTCAAATCAAAGTTCTCATTACCTTCCTTGAGTGTTCCTTCACCCTTCTCTTGCCTTGTTTTAGGTGAGAAACTCATTTTTACATCCAATATTATGAGAGTTGTACTCCTTAGCAGTGATTATTTTGCACACTAAACCTTAATGGTTATTGCTTCCAAAAACCATGCATTAAATTTTAATCTTGCAATCTTGTGCTCTATATCCATTCCTCTTGCAATGCAAACAAAAGATGGAATTCTTACCCACATACTCAATTACCTCCTTAGGCTTGGCTAGTGGTGAAGTAGGTGGAGAGCAATCTCCCCATCTCTTCTTTCCTACTTTATTCTCTTGAAATAGAATTATTCTCTCCTCCTCTTCCTTAGATTGCTGCTCTCTAGTTGGAGGCATTCTACAATCATCTTAAGGCTTGATAAAAACAATGAAGGAAACTTTTACCTCTCATGAACTGTCCTTGATGTGTGCATAGAAAATACCCCTTCGAGCTTTATCCAATCTCCATGCTTCCATAACCAAGTCCCTCAAATGGTGGTCTTTCCTTCACTATGATGGGCTGGAGTATTCCTTGGCCATTTTTACCAAGTCCTCTTCCCTCATATCCCATCCTCACAAGCAATTTTGAAACTACACATTTAGTGTACTCTTCAAACTTGCAAAAAGAATTATTAGTTTTCAAATTATCAAAGAAAATTTATTCATGGATGCTCTTGAATGCCTTTCCAATAGTTTATTCTTCTTCTTGAGAAGGGGTTGGTCCACTCTTCTTTGTAGACTCATCTTTCTCTTCTTCAAAATTGGATAGAAGTGCACCCTTCTCTTTCAGCTCTTATTACAATTCTTCAATCCTCTCATTTAAATGCTGGACTTCTCCCAAAAGAGCTCTATTTTCTTCCGAAACCAACCAAAGGTCTTTCTTGGAATCTTGGAGCATCTTCTTCACAAATTTAGTCATGTTTAATTGTTTGTAACCTGCACAACCTAAGAAAAATTGCAAATATGGCTACACACACAAACCTTATGTGTGACCAAAATCCTCTACAAGCCCCAAAGAGCTTGCTACTTTTCAAGTTTTATACAACTAGATCTGTAATTTCTCAAAACTTGTGCTTGTTGAAGTCACAAAACCAAGAATTTGAACTGCATTACTTGATTAAATTAAATGACAGCCATTAATGAAGAAACTAATATGCTACTCTACACAAAAAAGAAAGTGTTGCAACATGACACAATATATGAGCTGGGAAAATTTTAATAAGGTGTGAAAAACCAAGTTGGTAGAGGCAAATGCTCTTCTATCCAAGTACATTACTAATTTACTCGTGAATGGATAAGTACAAAGGTAATTCAATCTTTTGTCAAACTTATGGTTGATTCACCCTAGAAGATACAACATACATTTGTCCTCCTTTGTTGAAAACTATGCTTTCCTTTTTCTTTTATAGTTGTTGTTCATGCTGGAGTACTCTCCCAAGTAGTAGAAGAATCTGCTTGGATGTTGGAAGCTGGAAAGTTGCCTTTTCATATCATATTTCATTTGACACGGTCAGGGATGCTGACATTGCCACAAACGTGGCAAAGTCCAGACATTTCCACAATTACAGTCCCATATAGGTACTTTTCTGCCTTGTAATATTATTTTATATCTATCCTTGCATTTGAAATTGCTTTTCTGTTCAAGTTCCCCTGATTTGTTCATGTCTGTACAGGTTTTATTAAAATTTTATGAACCATTCAGATCATTTATTTTATTCTAACTGATTAAAAAAACTAACCAATTGTCAAAATACAGGCTTTTCCTGGAATACAAATAGACAACCAAATTGCATAAGTACAGAAAAAGGGAAACAGTTCCTCTTTTACTAAAGAAAAATGTGGGTCTCAGTTCAATTAGTAGAAAGACAAGCGCATAAGTTTATATACCACAGTAAGAAGACAAGGAGGCAAATAAATACAACAAAGCATTTCAAGTCCTGAAACTCCATCAACAGGTTAAAGTAATAGAATGTCAGTAGCTGCCAATGGTTAGCTTTACTCATTTAGTACTTGCTTCTCAGGTTGCATCACAAGATGTACTCAGACAGCTCTATTTTCACTTTTGGGCTTACATTATTATTTTTGGCAGATGCTTAAATTAGTAAATAGTGATGGCTTTACCAGGCCACTTAGTTCTTTTTCAGATGGTTCCAACCAATAAGAAGTCCATAAAGAACAAAAAAAATCAATTTCAGAGAGTGACTGTTTGCAGCAACAGACTGCATAACATCAGTTTTCTTCACATTTTCATCTAGCAACAAAATCCCTAAGTTCATAAGAACATAAAAGATTTGCAAAATTGGAAAATTCTCCTTTTAGCCCAATAAATTATGGAAAAAATAAAGGAAACTAGGTTTTAATATGATGCAAGTCCAACTGTTGCATAAAAGGGGGCACTTGTAATAGCAAAGCTCAAATCCTTGTGCCACAATAAGGAAGACAATGCCAATGATTCCAGTAGACATCTGGTGAGGTCATGGTATAAGAATTATGGAGTACATGCACAAAGTTGTGGTGGAGGTAAATGTGACAAGGTTGTGATGAAATGATCATGGGATTCATGCATCAAGCTTACAATAAAAACAATTATGGAGTTTTGAGAGACCAGGGTCACTCTAAGAGATATTATCTCTACCTTGAGTTTATTCTATTACTTTAAAAGTTTAAAGTTTAAGTGTGACCGATGTTTATAAATCTGGTGAAAACAACATGTTTACATGTATTATCAATTTTATCTCAAGCATACTCTACACCACGTTAAAGGTGACCTGATACACCATCACGGTTTTCCAAGCAATAAAATGAAATATATGATACAAATCATACTGACCTCAGTGCCAACAGGAAATGCAGCTTGCCATAAATCCCCCTGCAAAAAAAAACAATCAACTGAATTAAGGCAAAGCCTTCCAAATCCCTAAACCCTATTTTTCAAAAAGCATAAATACTGGATGACATGCAATGCATAAATCCTAAAAAAACCCAAGACAAGGATTTGATGTGGCCTGAAACAACATAAATTACCATAGATAACTTCAACTAAATTAAACAGAGCATTATCAAAGTCCTACACCCAAAAGACAATCAATGGGATAAACCATAGAGATCTAAACAAGAAATGAGCATAGCCTGAACTAACATGAAATCACCATGGTTCTAGCCTATAGAGAACTTCAACTGAATTAAAATAAGCACTTTCAAATGTCCTAAACTCTTATGAACTCTAAAAGCCAAGAAATTGCAAACTAAGCCCTAAAATCCCAAGAGAAAAATGGATATAATATTAAAAACCATAAAAAACAAAAACATTTATAGCCTTAATAAAACATGATAAAAGATGTGCATGGCCTAAAAGAACATCAAACATCAAATGGATATAAGCTGAAAAAGATATAACAAAAAATTGGATAAAGCATGATATAACATAATTCTTAAAATCAAAATCTATGCAATATTAGAAAATCTGAAACAATTAGACATATCTACTGAAAGAAAATGAAATGAAAAATATTTAACCTAAAAAACATGAAATAAAAAATGAGTGTGGCCTGAAAGAACTTTTAAAAAAATGGTTACAGCCTTGTTGGCGTTTAAATTCGCACCTCTGGAATGCGTATTTGAAACGGACAGCTATGCACAGATAAACTGCTCTTCAAATTAGGAGGGGAAGCTCCCTCTTGCTGATGGTATTCAAGAAAGTAAACTAAAACTAAGTTGCCTATCTTTTTGATCAGCTTAGAGCACAAGGTTTATAAAACACAAACGCCACAGCTGATATTTTTTGATTTAAGAACTTCAACTACGATTAACCTAGACTAAAGACGTTCCTAACCTCTCAAGTAATAGCAGAGCAAGAGAAGTTAGAAATTAACAAGGTAGATTTTCTGACAAAATACTTCGATAAACTCTTTCTCAACAAACATCTACACACTTCAATGCAAGCTGAAATCGAGATCATAGAAGCATAACACAAATAACGGAAATCTGAGATTTTGGATCAAGGCAAAGGAGGCTCATGATTTTATTACTCAAACTTCTGGAACAAGGCTCACTTCTAACATGCCTGGAACAAGAAATTGCAGCTAAAGAGGTTTGCAATCTTGCTCTTACACAATAGAAACAGCAATCACACTAACTCCTTGTTGGCTAAAGAGGCTCAACAATTTGCTTATCACAACACAATTGAACTGAAACTGAATAACAACTTGCTGCAATACAGGCTCGCAATTTGCTAACACAATAACCGCTCCAACACAAAGTGAACTGACACTGAATAACAACTTACTGGCTAAAAGAGACTCAGCAGTTTGTTATCGCAATAACCGGCAAAGAAACTAAAAATGAGCGCAAAGGCTCTTATTTATAGACAAGGTAGAGGAGTAGGGAACCCTAAAATCTCCTCTTTTCATCTAGGTTTAATGTTAGCAAGCTTCTTATTAATTGCAGCATGATAACATCTAAAACCCTAGAAAGCAGAAAAAGTGGGAAAACGCCAACTATTACATTTATCTTCTTTCTCTTCTTCAAAGAATGGATAAGAATCGTTCCAAGAATAGAAAGAAAGCGGAAAGAAAGCTTCTAGATGAAAGCCGCTTTAAAGCTCGATCTCATCCGCTAGAAAATTGGAAATGGTGTCCCGGTTCGGTGCATCTATGCCAACTAAGGCAATATTTTGATTCTCCAAGATCTCTTCGCCCTTAGAGAATCTTTCACTTCTTCAACTGTTTTATGAGTTCTATTCTTGCAAAACGTCGCTGCCCAAAAAGATGATTCACTAATTGATAACTTGGCGGCTCTGCAACTTTATGCTTCTGACACCTCTCTTGATTTCCCAAATGTAAGAGTATTGCACAACTCTTTTCCCATACCTTTCCTCTTCTCATATCACACCTTCCTCGCCTCTTCACCGGCATTTATTTTGGACATAAGTGCTGATTTGGCTCCAAACCCGCAGGGGAGTGTACTCCATACTGGAACCTTGAAGAATGAATCGGAACTCAGCCATGTTCTGCACAAGTTTTGGAGCAACCTTCTATTTCTTTAGAACGCTGTTTTTCATCTTCAAACTACAAATTTTTGGAAATTTTTCTAAGATATGGGTTTTGCTCAACTTCGCTGCAAGACAACCTTATCATCCGCTTTTGAAAATCTTGAATTTTGACTGGAAAAAGCGCAAACCCTAATTTCTTCAATTTTACCGGTGTCGGCACCCGGGTTTTGTTCTTCGTATCACAATTAGAAATGGACCCAGCTGATCGATATGAAAAACACCGACGCTTGATCGAAAAAGCAGCCAACCCTAGTTTTTAAAATTTTCTTGAAAAAAAAGCTGTGATATGGGTTTTCTTCAGAAGACTAATTGGAAAGGACCCAGATGGTTGAAATTTGAAAGCACTGAGGTTTTCCCTGACATGCAAAAATAAAAGCACTGCTGCAACTTGATGAAGTTCTTGAAAATTTCCTTCAGAAGATTGAAGAGAAAAGACCCAGATGATTGAAAAATGGAATGCCTTGGTCTTCTTCTTGAAAAGTTTGATCTTCTGGATTAAAAAGCTTGAAAAAGCAAGGGTTTATGTTGCTGGTCTGAAAAATATGATGAAAATCCAGCAAGCTACGTTCTTGAATCTTGAAAAATTTCTTCAAACTTGCTGCTCCAACTTTCTCCCTTGAAGGCTACCTGCAAAAATAATGAAAATAACATAAAAGAAAGATGTTAAATAGACTTAGGGTTTTGTTTTTGCTTTGCTTTCTTTTGCTTTTATTTCAAAACCCTAAAATCTCTGTTCAATGTGTTTGGACGCCATCTTCCCTCATAATTTGTAATTTTGAAAACCTTTGAAAATCTCAAGAAAAATTTTCTATGCATAGTTACGCCTCTTCTTCACCAGGTGCCCACTTTAACACCTGTTAGCCAAAATTTGGCATTTTCAATTTTCATCATTTCAACCTCCAACTTCCTCATTTCCTGCTGATTGTAGATTGGACCCGGACAAAGGAATGGCGGTTTCACGGCGAGCTCGACCGATTCGAGAAATATGTTCTCGAGACACCTCCTACTAAAAACTTACTCTTGACTCCTCCCACCTCAGCCTTTTCCTTCTCAGGGGCCCGAACTTTGCTGTTAGCCATTTTCGGATTTTCTGCTCTTTCATTTCCCTTGATCTTCTGATGAATTTCTATTCCGCTACGCTGATGAGACTGGCTGACAAGCTCTACTAGATAGCTTAGCTGAAATCAACGAGATGATCTTGGAGACTTCGTTGGCGAATTCTATCATCTCAGTGCTCAAAACCTTGGGCGCCCTTTCTCTCCAGGGGCGCCCATGTTTACCAGACTTAGAATTTTTTATTTTCATCTTTGCTCTTTTTCAAATGATCTCGTCAGATATGGAGTTCTAGGCGTCGGATTGACTGATGGCTGGGCTCGTCGCGAAGCTGACGAAGAATGAGAAGGGGTCTTCTGGAAGAGATTTTGCCAAAAAGTGAATTTTAACCCTTCAAAAGTTTGGGCGCCCATCTTGACTGGGGGCGCCCACTTTGTCAACACTTAGTTTATTTTTCATTTTTTTGTGTTTTGCTTCTGGATCTTTGTTCTAAGCTCTCGTCAGACTCCCTGTTCGATGCTTTGTATCTGGCGACTGCGACCTCCGATAGGCGTGTTGAGTATCTCGTTGTAAAGCTGGATCAATTGTGAAGAGATCTCGTTAGACACTCGTCTGCAAATTCATCTGTTGGGACCCCTGAAAACTTGGGCGCCCTACTTCACCAGGGGCGCCCACTTCCTTCAGACTTAGCCATTTTACTGATTTTCAAATTCGAGTCTGAAACCTTCATTCTGTACCTTCGTCTTCGATCTGAATCTGCAGAATGTTAAACAGTCGGACGTGCTGACAAAGACAGGCATCGCGAAGCTGGCAGGATACTGAAAAGATCAAACATATTCTTGAACCCTAACAGCTGAATTAGGCCCTTCAAAAAGCTGGGCGCCCTTCTTCACCAGGGGCGCCCAAAATCTGAATACTTAGTCAAATTTTGATATTTTTCATTTCCTCTCGTTCTGACATCAGTTTGGATCTCCCCTGTTCGTCGCTGAATTCCGGACAAATGAGTAATCTGATAACTACACCACTGAATTCGTTGCGAAGCTGACAGAGAATTGAACAACATTGACTGGAGGCGCAAACCCTAATTATGACATTTGATGCCCTAAAAAGATGGGCGCCCAGCTTCCCCTGGGGCGCCCAAGTCTGGCAGTGTTAGAAACTTTTCAACATTTTTCACTTTCTTCCTCATTCTTCGTGACTGCTTGCCAACTCGCCTTCTGCTGAATACTTTGAACGTTGAATCTGACACCTGGCAGCTGAATGACCTCCATTGATGACCTCGGTGCTCCAGATATGCTTCTGAAAAAGCAGATTAGACCCACAAGGGCAAAACTGACTATTTTGAGATTCTGACTGCACCAGCCTGATATGGACGTATTTTGAGCCAATCAAAATCAGTTTGGACCTTGTCGGACCAACTTTCTATTTTTAGAAATTTTCTATTTTTAAAAAATTTTGCCAATATCCGTTTCGAAAGAAACCCAGAAAAACCCAGAAAACTTTACTATTTCAAGAAAATTTCTAAAAATAGCAGTTTTCCTAAAATTTAGGGATGTAAAACTGAGATCTGGGTTTTGTAGGTTAAGCTACTCTTAGCAGACCCAGATTGTTAGAAATTGAAAATTTTGCGTTTTAACCCTTCATGCAGGACATGCACACCCAAATTTTGACCTTTTTTTACTGTTTTAACAAGACTTTTACTCATTTCTTCAAAATGTCTAAGTGTAACAAAAATTTTAATTTTGGGGTACAACAAGCCTAACAAAACATCAAACAATAAATAAGATATATTGTGAAAGATCATGAAACAATAATGAAAGATGTTTGCTTGAAAGCCCAATTTTTATTTTTTTCCTTTTTAAGGAATGGGTATAGTATTATTATCAAATCAAACAAAAAGAATTAAATAAAAAATAATAATAAAAGATAGGATTAAAAAAATGTGAAACCCAAAAAAACAGAAAAGATTATCGCTTGAAAGAACATAACACCTTAAAATGAATGTAGCCTAAGGAAATATAATTTACCATAGTTTTGTGGTCTTCAGCATTCCCAGGCTCTATCTTGGGCTCTACAGCTGTCCGGAGCCTTTTTGTTTTTGCAGCAGCCCTCCCTCTTCCTCCTCACTCTCCTTGCTCCTCCTTTTAGCCATCTTCAATTCAATCACAGGAAGTCCCTCAACCAATAAAACTTGAAAAACAAGATGAAATTAAATAACAAGCACATTGGTTTTGCACCGTTATTGATATTAAAATCGAAGCTGTCATTACAAGATTGAATTCAATCAGAGGCGTCACCTACCTGCAATTATTTGTTATTGAATTTTAATTGGAAAAAGAGATTTTCAGAAGAGACAAAGAGTTGTGTTTGCCAAGAACGAAATGGAGAGGAGGAGGAAGGAGGGCGCAGAGAAGTTGAAAAGGGTAGCCGGAATTCGAAGGCTTTGGTTAATATAATAAGAGTTCTTTATATGGTTTGTTCTTTATTTTCAAATTTAAAACTATTCGTGTGGAATTTTCCGTCTGAAATAACATTTCAAATAGGCAGAGTGTGGTCTGTGGAACGTTATTAAAAAGATTTGATGGTATATGTGACGTTTTTTCAATTTTAAATTACAATTTTAAAATTTATTATATTGTATAGTTTGATTTGATATTAAATTATTAGTAAATTGTAAAAATTTATTATAAATAAATACTAAACTCTGCAAATTTTGTTGTTGAGAGTTGGCTCATTGAATTTCAATTTTTTTCTTGTAGGGGAAATACGTATAAAGTGAAGAATAGGTTGAATTTTTTCGATTTTTTTTTTGCCCTGTCCGTAAGCAAGTTATTAACTTAAAAATAAAATTTTGGCTTGTGGATAGTTAAAATGCGTTTGCTTGAACTTGTAAAGAGAAAGGTGGTCAAAAAAGATGTTTTTAAACCTTTGTCTGCTACATCACTACGACTTTGCCACTACCCATTTATTACAAAGCCAAAAAAAATAAAAAATAGCCTATTTCTAATTATCAATACATCTATTTCAACTTGCATTTGTATGTGGGCCCGCTCATTTTTACACGTGGGTCCGCTAGGAGGTGGGCAAAATTTATTTACCCGACCACATTAATATGTTCACTACATGCCACATATACGTGTACTTAACCACATGTATAGGTTTAGTTAACCATGGGTTGTCGGACATCTTATAGCCCTAAAGTAATTATCTCCCACAGTTTTCTTCGTCATTTTCACCTCGCATCTCCTTCTCCCACTGTCGTCGCGACCTTCTGCGAACTTTGTCACTTCCGCTGACTGCCATCTGCTCCCAAGTAACAATCTTCGCGTCTTTTCCCCTACAATTTTGTATGTTCAATAATGGGTTTCAGTTGGCGTCGAGGGTCATTGTGCATTTTGTTGTGTTTTACAACCATTTATTTGTATGGCATTGAGGGTTTGACTATAATGATTTTCTTTACGGTATACTACAAAATCATTACATACAATGTGAATGAAATAGAACATTGTCTGAATTCTTTCATAATCCCTCGTGAAAAATCATTACTTTTAATGGGTTTTGGGATAATGTCCCAAATTTACAACCGATTTAAGGAATACACATGATACATGTTGTACATGTGATGTTTTATGCAACCCACAAATTACGTTTGCAATTTTTCAAGCAATTATTTGATTTAATCTTTTCTCTATGAAATAATTACATAGAATGTGAATTAAACAGAACATTGTAAAAAAAAAATTGAATCCCTTCATTATAATCATGAAATTTAATGGGTATCCAATTTATTGAGGGGTTTCAGGATACGAGTTAATCTGTTGTCTTCCACTTATCTGGGTAGACGTTTTCTTTTTTCAGTAATTACAATTTGCTCGCAACGATATATTCTTATGAAATCATTACATGCAATGTGAATTAAATAGAACATTGTCAGATTTTTTTTGAATCCCTACATTATAATCATGAAATTTAATGGGTATACAGTTTTTGCCCCAATTTATTAAGTAGTTTCAGGATATGGGTTAATCTATTGTCTTCCACTTATTTGGGTGTAATTTTTTTTTTCAGTAATTACAATTTGCATACAACGATATATTATTATCAAATTATATATGTTAAAGCAATCAAATACATGAAGCTTCGCGAACCATGATATTTGTTGTCATGTTTTTACGAATCTGGAAACAAGCATTTATCTACCAAGCAATCAATTACATAAGCCCTTTTTGCTTGTCTTATTTCACTTGATTGGGCATAGCATGTCCGCTTGACCTGATTAGGACTTCTCTTTGTAAATGCAATGCAAAGCATGCTCAACATGTAGTTGTCAGTTGTCTTGACATCAACATGAGCCTCTACCAATTTCTTTCATTTGCGTACCAAAGACTTGAGCTTGTATGTGGTGAAATCCATACCCTACACAATCAAACAATAGAAACTTCAAACACCCATGCATAAAGCATAAAATTGCAAAAACCTTAAGAGTGACTGAACATATAATGCTTACCCATAAATTTGTAAGAACATTCCTGTCCTAAACATATTGTGCATGAAGCTTAATCTTTCTATAAGCTTGATCCTCATCATTCTAAAGATTAGCTAGAGAAATATCAAACACATGGTGCTTCAAACCATCAGACACAATCTGCATGACAATTGCAATACCAAAAAACAATCATTGAGGGAGAACTGCTATAGAATACTAACCTTCAAAAACATTGAGAGCCACCAAAACAATATGTAGTACAAAGATACTCATATATTTAGAACAACGTACATATATATATATAAAATATTATATTTATATATATATATATATATATATATATATATATAATAAATATTATATTTATATAGACTTTATATATATACATTATATATATTAGATTATATATGTATAATCTTATATAGATTATATATATGTATGTATCAGATTAAATATATATACAAAATATAAAAATATATGTATATCAGATTATATATATTTCCAATTTATATAACCCTTACACTTCCATACCATCAAATATTTTCACCTTGCTCTATGACTATCCTTGCATTAGGCTATTGTCCAAGTCATTAGTATGTTTGACTAGCTATCTTTGAGAACTCCTAGATCTTAAAATATGTCATTTATATTGCACTACCATGTAGGGTGCCCCTGATATGCAATATAGACTATCTTTTGTTTGGAAATATGAATATGTACATGCATATATAAACATACACATATATATACATAACTTCTACATCACTTAACCATGCATTGTTTCTTACTAAACAAGTAAAACCCGACACATGATTTTTATAGATATACATATACGATCTGTAAGGGTGCGCCTTTAAGTTTCTATGATCATGCTTTGTTTATAAGCTCGTGATTTTTAGACTTATATGTATGCTTCTAATAACAAGTTAATTATATATGTATATATACATATGTATATACACATATACATATTTATATATTTAATTTGATATAGATATCTATGTATATAAGATTAAATAGATATATATCTATATATACAAGATTAGATATATATGTATATATTATAATTATAGATATATATCTATATAAGATTATATATAAATGTATATATATAATCTTATATAGATATATATGTATATCAAATTATATATATTTACAATATATATGTCCTTATATATATTATGTGGGATGAAGGATGTGTGAGGAGAAAATGAGGAAGAAAACTGCGGGAGATAATTACTTTAGGGCTAAAAGTTTCCCGATAACTTGTGGTTAACTTAACCTATACGCGTGGTTAACTAAACGTATATGTGGCATGTGGTGAACATATTAATGTGGTTAGGTAAATAAATTGCGCCCACCGCCTAGCAGACCCATGTGTAAATATGAGTGGGCCCACATACAAACACAAGTTGAAATAGATGTATTGATAATTATAAATAAGCTTAAATGGAAACTGCAATATGAAATGACCGATTGTTTCCTAGGAAAATTCAAATTTGAAAATTAATCACCACAATTCAATGCATTTAATTTACACATTCGAATGATTTTATAAGAGGAATTTTTTAGTGTCATTTTCATTACAAATTCTCCTATGATTTCATTGAATATCCTTTACAAAATTCAGGTTGGTACACCCACAATAACTAAATTCATGTTCTCATTTATCAATAGATTGTTTTATATTTATGGACTCAACGTTTACAATATTTTGAGGCATACAAATTATTATATTTTCAGTCAGCTGTTCAAAATAGCATTATCCATTATTTAATCATATCACAATTACATTTTTATCACCTGCATACATCATACATCAAAGATAACAACAA
>VDFB02009261.1:0-13361 GCA_007258455.2 Sequoia sempervirens | reverse complement strand
CTTAGTAATGTTGATCATGAAGCAATATTGAATACTCTTAAGCAAAGAGATGACCCTTCAGGAACACTTGAATAGCATATTCAAGAATGGAAGGTACAATGCTTAGGTTCATTATGCTTAAGCTCATTAGTGTTCTTTATTTAATAATTATATTTTATATACTATTGCAATGGTGGTATCTTTAATAGTGATATTTGTATGCAATTTTGTGATATTTTTGGCAAGATTGATCATGGACCCGCTGCAACAATAGCTAGCTCTGATCCTTTCAAAGAGGTATGCATCTTTTATAGTTTGCATCACTAGCTCATCATCATTCAAGTTGTTTAGATTAATATAGATACGTTAGTCTAATCATATTTTCTATTGTGACAATATAGATTTCTCATTTTCCCACTTTTGCTATATTCCTCGCAATAATTGATCATGGGACCGCTACAACACATTAGCCACCGATCCTTTTGAAGAGGTATGCGTCTTTTATAGTTTGCATCACCAACTCATCATCATTCAGGTTGTTTAGATTAATATAGATATGTTAGTCTAACATCTTTTCTATTGTGACAATATAGATTTCTCATTTTCCCACTTTTGCGATATTCCTGGCATGATTGATCATGGACCTGCTACAACAATAGCCAGCTTTGATCCTTTCGGAGAGGTATGCAATATATTACAACAATATAGATTGGTTATTCTAAGTGTCTTTTATAGTTTGCATTACCATCTCATCATATTTTGTGTCATTTAGAATAATATAGATTGGTTATTCTAAGCTAACTTGATGGTTTGTACAGGTGCTTGTCAGTCCAGAACATGAACATACTACTATTGTTGAAGAATGTGCCTTGAATGCCTCTAATAGGAAAATTTTGTAAAATTTGAATTCTCAAATTGGAAATAATGTAAAATGGTCATAATTGTGTATAAGTACATCTATACCCAAAGGATGTTTTTGAAATATGGGTCAAATGTCAAGCATTGTATAAAATGGGTATGTTTAAAATGTAAAGGGGCCTATATTTTGGAAACTCATACGTTTTGTAAAGGGGTCTATTTTTATACTTAATCGAGCTACAACCAAAGGTTTTCTTCTTGGTTCTTTCCTGTCAGTATGCTTGTTTGAACCAGGTTTTGTAATATTTCCCATTTATATATAATAAATTATAGTGGCTTGCAACTTTTTCTGCTCAAACCCAATTCTTTAATTCACAAGGGTGACCTCTATAGTCACAAACCTATTCCCTTTAATTTTAAAATTCACCAAACTTTTCGCTTTAAGTAGCGCCATTCCACTTGGAGTTGATTAAACACATGTTTGGCATAATTTGATGATATACACTAGCATTAATAACATACAATATATTCATTATAACCAAGAAAACATTCATTTATCTTATAGAATTGGAGCAATTAATAGTGAGACATTTTGATTCAATGCAATAAAAATGAGTAACAAATTTCTAAATACCACCAAGTCCCTAGATATTCAAGAGTAGATGCAAAGATAAACATTCACACCCTTATCAACCCTTAATTATCCAATACCCCTATCAACCCTTAATTATGTTAGGTTGATTGTGTTTGATTTATTGATTTTATACATCCCTTGTACCTCATTGATACATTTTTCTATTAGGTTTTGCATTTTTATGTTAAGATATAGTAAATTATAAGTATTCACTTGCAATTTGAAGTGTAAATATCTTGCATTGTTAGAATGAGTAATTGAATGATCATGAGGTGTTGAGGGAAATATTGTTTCTTACTAGGCCTCAGAATGCTGGATATTGCTGTAATGCATTGAATAAAGAAGGTAACTCAAATGGGAGTCAATAATCAAGTAATGAAATTGACCATCTCTCACATGTAATGCTTGGGAGTTACATTGGGAGAAGTGGATCATCTTTCCATAATGTTATGGGTTCCTACTTAGTTGATATGTTCATGGTGGAGGGCTATCTTGAGTGCTATCATAATTACACGTTGGGGTGGTTCATGGTTTTAAACTATCAAGAATGGTTTTGGTGGCAATTAGTTTGGGGGAACCACTTACATGGTTTTATCTTCCCATTGCTATGTATAAAAACTTTATGTAGAAATGTTATTACATGTCTTGATGTTATTTCAAGAGTGGAAGGCGTGGAGAACTGGGTTTTGAAATAAAATGAAGAGTTAAAGGTCCAAAACTGGTGGTCTTTTTCACTTGAAAATAGAGTTTTTACCCTAGGGTTTGCAAAAATATTCGAGATACCAAATTTTTTTTTTTCTAAGCATATTGGGGCCTAAATAAATGTTTCTAAGGTGGTGGAAAAGTCTGAAAGGTTGTGGAAGTGCTACATCCAATAAACCCTTAAGAATTACAGTAAAAATAGATGTTTTTGGATTTGACGGTTATAGGTCCGTACAAATGGAATCCAATTGCAGAATCTTTGTTTTCTTGGAAATTTATTTGCTGCCCCAAGGTTTTAGGGGTCTGTGTGGTGTTTGAAGGTATGTTGCTTTGCATTTTTGCGCTAATTGAGTAGCCTGTTCAAGGGTGAATGTATAGGAAGTCAACGCTGGTCCAAAGGAGTCTATGTTGTTTCTCATATATGTTGTGTAACATGGATATGGGTGTTTGAATCAGTCATGTGTTCATTTGGTGTTTTGGAAAATTGTGGAGTAATTGGACAAAACTAGTTTCTCACTATTACAAGGGTTTAAGGGGGTTAAAGAGGGAAATGTGTATTTAGTTGCTTTTCAAGTTTTAAGGGAGTTTTGGACTGTCCAAAGAGGTCAGAATAATCTTGTTAGATGCCTCAAATAGGCAGGTTGCAAAGAGTTTGTGATTGTGCCCTTGTGTCTGCATCAAATTTTCACCTAATTTGACTCGGTCCAATGTAGCTCGGAGTGATTCGGTGTATTTGGGTACAAGAGAGAACCATCCCTAGCGTAAACGTACCCATCCGAACGTTTTGGAACAGTCCATTTGGTCGTACGAGCTGCGGAGTGAAAGTTGCACCACTTTGCAACTTTACACTGCTTGCATCTGGCAACTTTTCCCTCCACTGAAAAGTCATCACCATAGGAAAATGCCTTTGAGATAGAAAAAATCGAGAGAGGTTTTTGTAGATGGTCCCAACATGATCCCATAGCCTTAGATGGAGAGTCTGTAAGCATCACAGTATTCGAGAAATAGACCTTCAAAGATTGTTGTCTTTTAGCACTTTGGACTCTTAAGGGAAATCGCCGATCCAATGTAGTTCAGAGTGATTCGGAGTATTTGGGTGCAAGAGAGGACCATCCCTAGCATAAAAATACCCATCTGAACGTGTTGGAACAGTCTGTTTGGTCGCACGAGTTGCGGAATGAAAGTTGCACCACTTTACAACTTTACACTGCTTGCATCTGGCAACTTTTCCCTCCACTGAAAAGTCATCACCACAGGAAAATGCCTCTGAGATAGCAAAAACTGAGAGAGGTTTTTGTAGATGGTCCCAACACAATCCCATAGCCTTAGACAGAGAGTCTCTAAGCATCACGGTCTTCAAGAATAGACCTTCAAAGATTGCTGCCTTTTAGCACTTTGGACTCTTAAGGGAAATCGCTGGTCCAATGTAGCTCAGAGTGATTCGGCATATTTGGGTGCAAGAGAGGACCATCCCTAGCATAAACGTACCGACCCGGACGTGTTGGAATAGTCTGTTTGGTTGTACGAGCTGCGGAGTGAAAGTTGCACCACTTTGCAACTTTACACTGCTTGCATCTGGCAACTTTTCCCTCCACTGAAAAGTCATCACCACAGGAAAATGCCTCCAAGATAGCAAAAAATGAGAGAGGTTTTTGTAGATGGTCCCAACATGATCCCATAGCCTTAGATGGAGAGTCTGTAAGCATCACGATCTTCGAGAAATAGATCTTCAAAGATTGCTGCCTTTTAGCACTTTGGACTCTTAAGGGAAATCGCTGGTCCAATGTAGCTCAAAGTGATTCGGCATATTTGGGTGCAAGAGAGGACCATCCCTAGTGTAAACTTACCCATCTAGACGTGTTGGAACAGTCCGTTTGGTCGTACGAGTTGTGGAGTGAAAGTTGGACCACTTTGCAACTTTACACTACTTGCATCTGACAACTTTTCCCTCCACTGAAAAGTCATCACCACAGGAAAATGCCTCCGAGATAGAAAAAACTGAGAGAGGTTTTTGTAGATGGTCCCAACACAATCCCATAGCCTTAGACGGAGAGTTTGTAAGCATCACGGTCTCCGAGAAATAGACCTTCAAATATTGCTTCCTTTTAGCACTTTGGACTCTTAAGGGAAATCACCGGTCCAATGTAGTCGGTCCTATTTATGGCCCTAGAATCAGTACACATCCTCCACTTGTCTCCCTTCTTAGGTGCCAACACAACTGGAACAACACATGGACTTATGCTCTTTCTGATAAGCCCTTGGTCCAAAAGTTCTTGAACTTGCCTTGCTATCTCCTTATTCTGCTCCGGTGTCATCTTGTATGCAGCCTTGTTAGGTAGTGTTGCTCCTGGTATAAAGTCTATTTGATGTCTGATTGCTCTCTTGGGTGGTAGTGTAGCTGGTGTACCTTCACAAATGATGTCCCTAAACTGATCCAACAGTCGCTTCACTTATGCTGTCATAGGTAGCTGATTAGATAACTCCTCTTCCTTTGGCTTCAACACGATTGCATAGGCCTCTCCTTCTTCCTCCTTTATTTCCTTTAAGAATCCCTTTCCACTCATCAAAAGTGGACTAGTTTCTGCCTTTTCCACTATTTTTTCTTCTATCAAAGACTAAATTTTATAAGTCACTCCATCCTTCTTGAATGAGTACTTATTCTCCTTGCCATGGTGTACTGCCTCCCTGCCATATTGCCATGGTCTGCCAAGCAGCAAATGGCATGCATCCATTGGTAACACATCACATAGTATCTTGTCTTGATACTTTCCTATAGCAAACTCAACCCAAACTTGTTCATTGACCAATTTATTCTGCCCTTTGTTCAACCAAATAACCTTATAAGGACACACATGGGGTATCTTGATGAGTTTCAACTTTTGTATTGCCTCCTCTGAGATGACATTATTAGTTGATCCTGAGTCTATGATGACCTTGCAAACCTTACCTTGTATCTTGCACTTGACTCTAAAAAGAGCTCTCCTTTGTTTGTGTTCATCCTTGGTAGGTGCTTTGATCAAAATCCTTCTTAAAATGAGTTGTTCTCCTTTATCTGAATCCAAACTTACTTCTGAGTTTTTAGAGCAGTCCTCTTCTTGGACATATGTAATCTTCCTCTCACTTGTGAGGATGCTGACTTGTCTGGACACCTATAAGCCGGATGACCCAACTATTCATAATTGTAGCATTTCATGGAAGAAAAGTGTGAACTTCTCCCAAAGCTTCCTGATCTGCCTCTTCCACCATTGTTAGAGCTTCTACCTCTGTATCCCCCTCTATTATTTTCCTCATAGGATAGTTCTCCAACCTTGGAATCCCCTTGACCTTTGTTCTCATGGCTTCTTCCACCAAAACCTCCTCTATGTCCACCTCTAGAGTCTCTACCTCTTCCTTTACCTCTAGTATTGGAATCTTGTTTCTTTTTCAGTTTCTCTTCCACCTTAATAGCCATTTGATAGCAGCTATGGAGGGTAGTAAGTGTGAAAAGACTCAACTCCTCTTGTATGTTCCATCTAAGACGGTTTAGATACCTAGCAACCTTGATACTTTCAACTTCTTGCACTCTAGATCTAAGGCTTAGTTTTTGGAACTCCTCTATATATGCAGCTACATATAAGTCTCTTTGTCTAAGATTTTGTCTCTTCTTGTGCAATTGAATATCATAGTCTTCAGGTAGATAGTTCTCCTTCACTTTAGCCACCATATTTTTCCAAATTCCTATGGGTTTCTTGCCTTCCTTCTCTCTTTCTTCTTTTAGAAACTTCCACCAAGTTAGTGCTTGTCCTCTTAGCCTTGATTTGGCTATCTTCACCTTTTGTGCCTCTGTAATCCCATCACATTCAAAGTGATTCTCCATTCCCTCAATCCATTCCATAACCAACTCTACATCCATTCTTCCTGTGAAGATAGGGATACCTTCAAGTGCCTTGCCACTCAAAGCCTTCAATGCTTTGAGGAAGGGTTCCTCTGCTAATGGAGGGTCAGGTTCTGGTTCTATGTCTTCCTCTATTTGATTCTTACCCTTATCTTTATCCTCTCCTAACTGTACCTTCATCTTGCTTGGAGTCTCTGCCACCTCTTCTAGTTTGTGCTTCATCTCTTCCATAGCCTCTTCAAGACGCCTATTCTTTTATTGTTGCTCTATCAAGTCTCTATCTAGCTCTGCCTTGGTCACCATGGTGTTCTCTCCTATGGATTCACTTCTTTCTGACATTCACTTCTCAATTCCCAAGCCTTGTATGGCTCTAATACCAATTTGATGGGGAGACTTACCTTTCAAGAGCACTCTTGCTCTTCCCAAGACCTATTCTCTAGTCTTCCTAGGGTATTCCTCTCTACCCTATTTAGGGATCTCTCCTAAACCCCTCTCACCTCATAAGACTCTCCACCAATTTCAAATTCTTCTCCATTACTCTCAATTCGCCACTAGGCTTCCCTGGGCTCCAAACTGACCCAAAGTGTCCTAACCACTCCAGGGGCTAGGAAAGGTTATTCTACTATCTCTTTGTTGATTTGAAACCTCACTGATCCATCTCATTGGATTCTTTCACCATTCTCCCATCGCTTTCTTGAAAAACTCCATTTTAGGCCTTGTAGCCTTTTGCCCCAACTAGGCCTCCTAGAACCCGTTTTCTTGGCTTTTCTCAAAAACGGTCTTAACAACCCCCAAATATTTTTTGATATTCTTTCTAGTGGTACCCTAGGCTTCAATATTTACTAGGTGTAAGGTCTCCCAAGTGGCCGTTCATATGACTGTCCTCATACCTCCCTAATTTCAAGGGTTTCAAGGGTTTTAGCTCCTTTTTCCTACTTTGAGGGCTTCAATGACCTCCTCAACTCTCCCCCTTGAACACACATGTCTGGAATACATGTTCCCACACTCCCATTCTCTTTATTGGCACAAACCAATCCATTTAGAAGCTTTCTTTACTACTGTCCTCTCCAAGCCACTAGCCAGAATGCACTTGCACTCGCCTAGTGCTTGATAGTTTCTTCACTTCCCCTGCAAACAAAGACTCCTAAACCTGTATGTACATTATTTACATAGTCCCCAGATTTATTCCAATTTTCCATGATAGGAAAGCCACGGGAACTCAAGTGGGACTCATTATTCACAAAACTGGCCCAAACCGGTAGTGAGTCCAAAAACTCAAAAACTTGCAAAACCTTAACCAGTTGGTCTAAATGATTAATCTAATGGTAGGTACAGTAATTAAATGAACAAATGAAACACTCAAAGCATCAGGTTAGTCCTTTCAATCCATTCTTGACTAGATGAAGGCTCAAACACAAAAATGCACTCAAAAGTTGTTGAATTCCAATCACACAAAAATGCTCTCCAAGTCTCAATTCGTGAAAATGAACTTCCAACCCAAGTATTAGGGTTTGGATGACCTTATATATCTTTCTCCCACATGCAAGGACTCTTGGGTTGGACTTAGAACAACATTAATGCTATTTTTCAACTTTTAGGCCAAATTGCCAAGGCAACATTGCCAAAATGCTCAAATTGCCAAGATTTTTCTAGGAACTCATAAAGTTCAAGACTCTAAGCCAAACCTACCCTAACACACTCTCAAAAAAAACCTAGGTACTTTATATCATAGTCCTTATTCCCTTGGTGGTTGGCTAGAACCACCTACAAGCCAAAAATCACTAAGATCTTCCAAAAGACCTTAAGGTGCTCCTGCACCAGTTTGGAGGATGAAACTTGTTTGGATTTGTGAGGGAAATTTCACAAAAAGGTTACATTTGTACGCCAAGCATAGTGGATTTCAGCATCCCAATATTTTTCTAATTTTTTTTGTTATCATTGTAATCTTGGTTATGAGCAAACAATTGAAGCAAAAAAATTGTAATCATCAAGTGAGTTATTTGAATTAAATACTCTATTCCAACCAACTTATATGTGTAGATCTATTTATCATATGTGAATGTTTTAGATCTAAATATCTTGTTTAAATCTTTTGGCTGATTTTCATTGAATTATTCCAAATCTAAGAAATTTGTATGAATAATTTAGCTAAGGATCATTGCATTTATCATTGAGCCTATGGTCAAATGTTCTCATCCTATGACATAAGTTTTGAATTGCTTTAATCAGTTCTGACAAGTCATGACCTCTTGATTGGGAAGGTTGTAACTCCCCCATTCATTCAGACAACCAGATGTATGTTTGTTGACAATATCAAATAAAACCTCCAGCCAAGGTCTGCTAGTGTAGGGAGAAGCAATGCATGAAATTTTCTTTTTGATTTGGGCTAAATGTGATTAGGATAGGCCCTGCCAGGGTTGTATCAAAGTCCATGAGAGAGATATGTTGAGGAATAAAATAGAGAAATTATAGTGAAAATGTGCATTAGCATGTCTCATTTTATTTATAGAAGAAAGTATAGTGCACAACAATCAAGCAAAAGCTAAAATCCATCTATGAAATAAATTACTCACTATCAAAACTAACCTTCAAATTAAAGAAGAATTTAAGAAGCTATATTTTCATATAACTTCTTCAAATGTATTTAAATTATTGTACAAGGAACATAAAATATTAGAGATGCACTTTCCAAGCAATGTTGTTTTCCTATCGGTTTATGTAAAACATAATTATTGTGGGGATTCTACTTAAGATTCAATTAATCAAGGAAATCAGAAATGTTTTGGAGTTTTGTTCTACCAATGCAATTAATTTCTATACTAGCCATTATGGAGAAGCGGTTTATACAAATAATTGAATCTTCTAGTCAACAAATGGTCACAACATCTTGGGATGGAATGATTAAAATATGGAACATTGATGAAGGCAGAGGTAGTTGGGAAACAACTTTTGGCTCATCTAAGAAGACACAAAGTGCCAGTAATTATATGAAGAATGGTCATATGATATATTATTAGTATTCATATGGGAGTCTAGCCATATTAATTTTTTTTAAAAGGTGAATTTATGTTATATAAAAAAATTGATGGTTACAAATGGACCACCAAATTTACTAAGGCATGGGAAAGTTGACAAAGAAGAAAATAAGATGGTGTAGGGTTAATCATATGAGTATCTAGTTGTTACTTATGCAATGTGAAATAATGCTTTGAGTTTGAAAGATGTGCAATGCAATGTAATCAGCAATATGAATATAAACTACATAATATTTAACCATTCTTTTTATGCTATTGTACATTGATATTTAACCATTGCTTCAAAGAGTTTAATCATGCACATGAGGAGGAAACTAAATTTCGATTGTCAACTTCTATATTAATCAAATTATCCAATAATCAAGTGTATTTCCATATAAAAAAATGGCATCAACGCAAACTCAAACAAAGTTTTACAATATGTGGCATATGCCATCTCGGTATCTATTCAAAATTTACATGCCAACATGTCTATCTCATGCTAAACTACTGGTGGATCATCAAAATGGAACCTCTTTGAAGCACTTGTTGGCTCTGAAGGTAGCTGTACAAGAAAAATTCAAACCACAATTGCGATTAGTTATACTAGATATAATTTAAAATTGAATAATTAACATAAAAATCAATACACATTGAATTATAATTGAACTCTAAAATTGAAATCTTGATTACCTAAAATATACATCTCTTTGAAGGGTTAGGAGTCCTAGAATATACCCCTCTCAAAGAACTAACCAAACCAAATTTTGTAATGTCAATCTATATATGTGAACAAAAACATGAAATTGATCCAAGTTAGCATAGAATTGTCAGTAATAAGAACATATTTACCAAGCACAAAATAAAATAAACACATACCTCTTTAGGTTGATCTTTTTTCTATATTCCTTTAGGTGTTTCAACACCTCCTCCTTGAGGTGTTTCAAACACCTCCTTCAGGTGTTTGAATACCTACTCCTTCAGGTGTTGTGGCACTTATCAACAATGATGTATAGCTCACAACCACCTATACAAAAATGACAAGTACATATGAAACTACGAATCTATGTCAATGTATGCATAATCAATAAAAGATCTTATAAATTTTAATTCAATCAAATTTGAGTTCAATTACCTTTCCCTTATCCAACACTGTGCCTCCATAGTCTGAGAGCCTCGCACCTCTCTCGCACTAGGTGTTTGCTACAAGTAGAGAGTAAGAGAAACATATAAGTTAATATATAATTTCATTATTGACAATTCAAATGACAAGCAAATATACATAAAAAAATGTAAATGAGTGAGTGAGAAAATACATATTGTGTGCATGTCGAGGCCAAATGAAATGGCCCTAAGGGTGCTATCCCACCTATGTGAGCTCCTCCTCGACATTAACTGTTAAATAGACCATGTAAATAAATATTAGTACTTGATACTATCTCTTATTAATATTCATTTTTAAAAAAATGCAAGTTATGAATTTACACCTTAAATGTTACCTGTGTAACTACTCCAATGTCCACCTCTCTAGCAGAGAGGACTCTGAGGGTGTGCTCCACTCCCCTGCGTGTGATCTGCTATAATCTCCACATCCTGGATGTCATAATCAGAAGTGTCTAATGGATGCTCAAGGGTTGTACAATAGGACCCAAACATATTTGTTGGCACGTATTGCAAATATGTGGCACACAAATATGTGGACCCGAGGAGGATGATGCAGCAGCACTAGATCCATCGCCAAGATCACCAGACTGTGGCTGAGCTACTGAAGAAGCATGGGAAACCAAAAGACCACTCAAAGAGTGAATGGCCTAGATAGTTTGTGTGGCTGCATCCTCCATAATATCTGGATGTTGTACTGGAGGTGCCGGAGGAAGGGGAGGATGGGGAACATGTGGGTGCCTAACTACTCTAGCTGCCCTTGGCCTATCTTGAGGCATACCTCTACCAACGCCCTGGAAGGGTTTAATGTCAAAGTAATTGACATGATGCCCTAACAAAAAATTAGCATATAATTTTTTAATAAAGTAAAAGGTACATCAAGATTATTGTTGGGTGGTTTATCAAAAACCATACACCAACGATCCCAAAAGTTATCTACTATGCCCCTATGCGTGCACCATTTTATAGAAAGTTTTGGCTTGTTAACATTAACTGGCAAACCAGTGCTGGGGTTAATAAATAAAGAGGCTATTTGGGCTTTTGTTATTTGGAGATATTTCACATCATCATAAGACATTCCACATGCATAATATTGCCTCATGGTTTCTCGCCATGAATGAAATGCATTATGTTGGGTGGAGAGGGTTTCTACATTTGTAATTATTCCTGTCAATGTGGTTGACATACGGGATAATCGAGGGATTTTCCTATAAACATCACAAATGCCCCTCAATTGCTCCAATTTTTCATGAATTAACTATTCAATTGATGGCTGCGGAGGTGGTGGAGCATTTGGAATTTCTACATTTTGATTCTCAGCTGGTGGATTTTCATTTTCAACTGGTGGAATTTGTGCATTTTCATTCTCGGCAGCCATAATGCCAAATTAAAGTTAAAAAGTAATTAATCTAAAATTAGATAATATAAATGAAACACTATTTTTAAATCAAAATCCATTAAAAACATTCATTTTTTTATCAAAATCTATTTTGAACTCAATTGTTTCATAAAAATTCAATCAAAAACCCTATTTTGAAAAAAAATCCACAAAAAACATTCATTTTTTTTATCAAAATCCATTCTCAATTCAATTTTTTCATAAAAATTCAATCAAAAACCCTATTGTGAAAAAAAATCCACAAAAAACATTCATTTTTTTATCAAAATCTATTCTAAACTCAATTTTTTCACAAAAACTCAATCAAAAACCCTATTTTTAAAAAAATCAACAAAAACCATATGAAATTATTCAAATCTAAATCAAAATTGAATCAAATCAAATGAAAATAAAAAAACTTACCTTTCCAAATCGAATTTAGCCTATATCGGATATCTGTTATGTGAAGAATGGATCCACTGTGCGCCCGCAGGTTCTTCTCAGCCGAATGACGTCAAAAAAGCGACAAAAGTTTTTAATATATACTTTTTACAAATCAGATATCTGATCCGATCAGATATCCGATTTGTAAAATTATCTTTGGTGTTTGGTATGGTGACACCCAAGCCTAAAAAAATTCAACGTGTTCTTTTCGCATTTTTTTGGTCGATGAAAGACATTTTTTTTCCTCATTGCCACTTTTTGGCGCACAATTCACCTACACATACCCACATCCCAAATCAAGATAAGACTAAACAAGAGGCTCTCTCTATTGAGATAGAAATAGAGTAGCCTGTTTTCCTAGATTGGATGGAAAAGAGGCTTAATAAGAAGCCAATTATTGTTTGAACAAGAGGAAACTCCTAGTTGGGACAAAATTTTGGAGCAATGGGGACAACCTAAACAAAGGAAAAGGGCTAGAATAGTGTCAAAATTTTCAAGAGATGAATGCAACAATAGAGTTGTTCACATAGTTATTCCTACAGAGAATAATCTCAAGGATAGAGTTAGGCCCATGGATCACAAGGCGCAAACCATCAATTTGCGTCCATCCACCAAGGAACAGGAGAAAGAGGAAATTAAAGAATCATCCCAGGCCATTTTGAGAAGGCTTGATAAAGAAACTAAGGAAAAGGAGAAGTTGCAAAAGTGACTTAATGATGTTTACAAGTATGTCCAATTTGTTGTTGAATCAATCGTTGAGGAGTTAAAGAAGATTTTGTAGGTGCCCAAGGAGGAATTAGCTAAAATTAACATCTTCACTCCTGATGATATTGGTAAAGTAATGGAGTGGCTAGAGATATGGAATTATAGAAAGGAAATCCTCTCCAAGCCCTTGAAGAAGATAAAAAAGTTGCAAGGAAAGATGAAGGAAATATATGATATAGTTGCATCACCTTCAGGCTTGAAATCATGATTGGGAGAAGGAAATTTGGGCAAAAGAATATGAACAATAGTAGACTACAGGAATGGTGGCATGAATTTATGCTCCATATAACAACACACCCATTGATATTTACATTTATAAGTTGGATAAGTATCATGAGCTACAAATTGAATGGGATAAAATGAAGCCCAAATATGTTGATGAGTTGAAAACTCATAAATTAAGAATAACATTTATTCCAACTCTAGATCCAGCTAATATGGAGGTATTAGACAAATTCAAAGAATTATCTAGCAGATCGGAGGCCAATAAAGAAGGAGAAAATAGATAGCTTGCAGCCACCTAGGATAATATTCCAATCATGTGACTTTCTA
>VDFB02009260.1:0-43962 GCA_007258455.2 Sequoia sempervirens | reverse complement strand
AAAAGATCTAAACTGGAGAACAAGGCTATAAAGTGTATCTTCATTGATTATGGCATCGGTGTGAAAGGGTACAAGCTTTGGAACCCAGTTACTGAGAAGGTGCTCTATAGTAGAAGTGTGATCTTCCATGAGCTGAAACCTTCTACAATTGATCTGTAGCCAGAGATGAAAGAAGAAAGAAAGGAGATAGTTGAAGTTCCTCTTACACCCAATAAAGCTAAACTACGTACTCTTGGTGGACTTGTTAATGAGGAGAGCTCAAGTAGCTCTGAAATTTTTGAACAAGATGAAGAACCTCAACCTCAGCTTGTGAGGAGGTTTACGTGTGCTAAGTGGTAACCTGAAAGGTTTGGATATTCTATGTTAGATTCCAGTTGTTCCTATGGTTTGATTGCTAACACTGATGAGCCTAGGACTGTTAGAGAGGCTATGGGTATGTTTGATGTAGATTCCTTGTTAGGAGCCATGAACGAAGAAATGGGATCTTTGAAGAAGAATGGTACATGGGATCTGGTACCTTTGCTAGAAGGACAAAATCCTATTGGATGTAAATGGGTTTTCAAGAAAAAGATAGGTCTTCATGGTAGTGTTGAGAAGCATAAAGCAAGGTTGGTCGCAAAAGGATATTCCTAGGTGGAGGGGATTGATTATGCAGAAATATTTTCTCTTGTAGCTAAGCTGACGTCCATCAAATATTTGTTGTCACTTGTACCTACATATGACTTAGAAATCAAGCAGATGGATGTGAAGATAGTGTTTCTTCATGGTGATTTGAAGGAAGAGATTTACATGTCCTAGCCAGAGCACTCCATTGAAAAAGGTATGGAAAACCTGGTTTGCAAATTAAAGAAATATTTGTATGGTTTGAAGTAGTCACCTTGAATTTGCTACTAGAATTTTGATACCTATGTGTTGTCTTTGGGGTTTGTTAGATCAAAGTATGATCATTGTGTTTACTTTAAATCTGAAAATGGTCATCTTCTTATTATTTCTCTGTATGTGGATGATATGTTGTTCATTGGGAATAGTAAGGGTATGATTTTCGAAATAAAATCTCAATTGTTAGCACAGTTTGAGATGAAAAATCTAGGTTTAGCTAGTATATTTTGGGGAAGGAAATCAGAAGGGATGGGGGAAATAGAAAACTTTGGCTCTCAGAGCAAATATATAAGCTTTGTCCTAGAGAGGTTTAATATGGTGGATTGCAAGCAATTAGTTGTTCCAATGTTGTAGGGAATGAAAATTTCTGTTGAATATTGTTTAAAATCTCCTACTAAGATGGAGGACATGACCAGGGTGCCTTATGCAAGTGCAGTTGGTAGTTTAATGTATGCAATGGTTTGTACCAGGCCAAACATTGCCCAATTAGTGGGAGTACTTAGTCGGATTACGGCTAATCCAGTAAGGTCATATTGGGATGTTGTGAAGAGACTTTTTAGGTATTTGAAGGGTACTTATAAGTACACCTTATGTTATGATGGTTACTCTATTGGATCTCAAAGTTCAGTTAGCATTCATGGATATGTGGATTTTAATTGGGCAAGGGACATTGACAGCAGAATATCCACTAGTGTATATGTATTCACATTGTTTGGTGGTGCAGTTAGTTGGATGAGCAAGTGACAGGCTGTAGTCGCTTTATCCACTATTGATGCTAAGTACATGGTAGCAACTCATGCCTGCAAGGAAGCCATTTGGCTTAGAAGATTGTGTTATGTGGTTTTGATGTTGGGTAGATTGTTATTTTTTGTGACAGTCAGAGTACCATTTGTTTGGTGAAAATCCAACCTTCCATGCCAGAATGAAACATATTGACATGCAGTACCACTTTGTTAGCGATATGGTGGAGGATGGAAAGATTAGTCTAGAAAAATTTGATATTTTGGCGAATGTTACTGATGCATTGAAAAAAGCTTGTGAGCACGGATAAGTTTAAATGGTGCACTAGTTCGATGGGCCTTGGGGCCTAGAATATTCATTGACTTAGAGCGTTGATTGGGAGCCAGTAAGTTCTTTGTCAAGTCAGAGAATGTCGAGAAAAAGGTGTCTCAAACTTACTGGTGTAAAAGGAATCGACATAAAATTCATTGGGTTGACAGGTGAATGTCAACGGGATGAAATGACAAGTCTCCTCAACATCTTGATAGCTTCATTGAAGAGACAAGGACATGTTGGTGGGACTTAGTGGATAGTCTCCTCGACATCCTGATACCTTCAGCGAAGAGACAGGCACATGTTGATGGGACTTAGTGGATAGTCTCCTCGACATCTCGATAGCTTCATCGGAGAGACATTACAATGTCGGAGTGACCTATTTTGCAATCCCTTCAACTTTTTGATGAACGACAGGAAGGGAATTTTTGAGGAGATAGGAGGATATCAATGGGACCTAAAATGTGGTCCCTTTGAAATTCCGATGGAGTTTTTCAAGGAGAAAATATGATATGGATGGGACCTTGAGGCTTGTCCCTTAGACATTCCGATGGTCGACAGGATCTATTCATCAGAAGGATGGGTGGATATCGGCAGGACCTAAAATGTGGTCCCTTCAATATCTCAATGGAAGGAAGGATCTCTTTGTTGGAGGGAATGATGGTTATCGGCCGGATGTTGATGATGGTAGCTTCAAAATCTTGATAAGATGGAGTGATAGGCATATCAAGATGACAGTGGGAATTCTAAGAGACAATGACTATTCAGTCGGTATCGAAGTTGGAACGACAATTTTTTTGGTAATGCTTGTGAAGTATTATTGAATGTCGTAGTGCATTGGAATGAGAGTGATGAGAATATCAGAGTGAATGTAATGAAATGCTACCAATTTCATTTTGGAAAAACACCTGAAAGAGTATAGCTTTGAACTTCTATGTAATATTCATTCTACTATAATACAAGAGATCTTTGCTTTGGTGTGGGTTTTTCCCGTAAGGGTTTTCTCACATAAATCCTTTGTTGATGTTTTATTTTCTATTCTTGTTTTAATATGTGCATCTTAAATGAACTGTAATTACAAAGATTTAAATAATTTATTTGCTTCTCTCTCCTAAAGATTAGCATTAGGAAGGCGTATTCCACACTTTTCTTTCCTTACAGATTTTAATTTTATTACATGCCACAAGTTTATAGAGGAGCCCTTTAGATTGCCAAAATTTGTTACAAACAGGACACTTGCCTTGGAGGAATGTTGTCAAGCAACAATTACAGATAATTCTTATGGTGCCAAGAGGCACAAGAAGTAAATTCATGCGATTCCCCTCACTATCGCCAAAAGCTAGGTAACACTCGTAAGAAGGGAGGAGTAGGAGGTTTTGACCAACAAGTTGGCCTATCTTGGCCTAGCTCTAATTTGTAATAAACAAAAATATAATCCAGGTGGGCATCTATCATTTAAACATGAGAAGCGACCATATTGGGAGGAAAGGAGAAACCCGACTGAGGAGAGGGCAGAAGCCTATGTTGACTTAGCTTTCATACCATTTGTGTGACCCCTATGGCTCGCTTTCTACACAAGACTAGCAGAATTCTGATAAAGTATGTTTATGGACAAGTCCCTCAATACATAGAAAGAATCTATGGTGGTCGAAAAGAAAAATGATCAATTTCTAGAGGTATCGATAGGAAATCAAGCAGCTAAGCCCCTTATACAGAGTTGTTAAAAAAATAGACGAGCACATTGATGATATTTATGATAAGGAGTCCGATCCAATTTTGATCCGGGGTTCAATCTATTGGCAACAAAACCACAACATCCAACAATCTCCCCCTTTGGCATTGATGGCAACACATGATGTGAAAAATATCATCAACGCAACTATCTCTTAGCACTTACTCCCCCTTAGGTTTTGACTCTTTTCTCCTCTAATCTTTCACATGACTCTTCTCCCCACATGACTCTTCTCCCCAGAAAGTTTTTCACATTACTCTTCTCCCCCTTTGACATCAATGACAAAGATACACACAAGCTTTGAACCACGTATTTGAACATCTGACTACTTCCCCTGAGTAGCAGCCACCACAACATCAATCTGAATCAAGATATGACTATGAAATGCACAGACTGATGCAAAGCAATGCATCTTAGTTCTGATTAGGAGGGGTAATCACCCCTAAGTTCCCTCTAAGATACTCAAAAGTATCTTTAGGAAAAGGCTTGGTAAAGATGTCTACAATCTATTCCTTAGTAGGCACATACTCCAATCTGACTTCCTTTTCACTCACTTTCTCTCTCATAAAGTGAAACTTGATAGATATATGCTTGGTCTTTGAATGCAGCACCGGTTTCTTAGAAATGTTAATTGCACTTGAATTATCACAGAATATGGCAATAGGTTCGTCATACACAACTCTGATATCTTTCAACATTTGCTTCATCCACAATACTTGAGCACAATTGTTAGCAGCAACAATGTATTCTGCCTCTGCAGTAGATAAAAAAAGGCATTCTGCTTCTTACTTAACAATGAAATCAGCTTCTTTCCCAAGAAAAATGCACCACCACTAGTACTTTTTCTATCATTCACATCTCCTGCTCAATCAGCATCAATAAAGGCACTCAAAGTAAGATCATCATCTTTAGGATACCATAGGCCAAAATCAACTGTCCCCTTCAAGTATCTGAAATCCTTTTCACAGCTATCACATGAGATTCCTTAGGATCAGCTTGAAATCATGCAACAATACATACAACATTCATGATGTCAAGTCTAGTTTTTGTCAAATAGAGTAATCCACCAATCACCGATCTGTATCTAGTTTGATTTGCTTTCGGGGAATCATCATCTGGTGTCAACTTACATCCGGTCACCATGGGTGTACCAACTGGTTTTGAATCTTCCATACCAAACTTCTTCAACAATTTTTTCACATACTTGGATTGAGATATAAAGATCCCTTTATCTAACTGAGGAATTTGCAATCCCAAAAAGAATTTCATCTCTCCAAAATCATAGACATCTCAAACTCACTTTTCATCTCATCAACAAACTTCATGCACAAACTATCATCTCCTCCAAAAATGATATCATCAACAAAGACTTTCACAATCAAATCTTTATCATCATCAATCTTGAAATACAAATTACTATCAGTAGTACCTTTGTTAAATCCAAGTTTCAACAAATATTTGTCCAATCTAGCATACCATGCTCTAGGGGCTTGCTTAGGTCCATATAGTGCTTTCCTCAATCGGCAAACCATATCTCCCTAATCAATCAATTGAAATCCATCAGGTTGCTCAACATACACTTCTTCTTCCAATTCACCATTTAGAAATGCTGACTTGACATCCATTTGATAAACCTTGTAGTTTTTGTAAGCAACATAAGCAAGAAATAGTCTTACAGCTTCAATCCTAGCAACAGGGGCAAATGTTTCTTCAAAGTCAATTCTTTTCATCTGAAAATATCCTTTACACACCAATCTTGATTTGTTTCTAACAACTTCACCTTGCTCATTTAGTTTGTTTCTAAAGACCCATTTAGTTCCAATTACATTTTTATCCTTAGGTCTAGGAACAAGAATCCATGTATCATTCTTCTCAATCTGCTATAGTTCTTTCATTGCTTCTACCCAATGTTCATCTTTACATGCTTCATTCACACTATTAGGCTCGGTCTTTTAAATCAAACAGTATTCTTCTGCAATTTTTCTCCTAGTTTGAACACCTTTGTTCTTATCACCAGTAATTTGATCTTCTAAATGATTCAATCTTACATACCTTGGATTCTTAGGAGGTTCTTGAATTTTAGGCTTTTGTGATCTCTCTTCTGCACTTTCACTAGTTTCTCCTTCCTTTTGATTCTCTTGATTCACTGGAATGATCTGGACTTGATTTGAAGTCTGAACTTTCTTTCCTTTATTTGTACTAGCATTTTGTTCATCTAAATCATATCCACAGGTTCTGGATGGTCTAGCTATGTCTTCATCAACCTTGACATTTGCACTTTCAACAATTTTCCTCAATCTTTTATTGTAGCACTGGTAGGCCTTGCTTTTAGTAGAATAACAAAGAAAGATTCTTTCATCACTCCTAGCATTCGTCTCTTTTAATATAGCATTTACTCCCAAATATTTTGAAGTATCTAACAGTAGGCTTATGACCATACCACAACTCATAAGGAGTCTTACAAATATCACCTTTGATTTGTACCCAGTTGAGTGTGTTAACAGTAGTACTCATAGCTTCTCTCAAGTAGATATGAAGGACATTTTCTTCCAGCATCATAGTTCTAGCAGCTTCTTCAATTGTACTTTTCTTCCTTTCTGCAACTCCATTTTGCTGAGGGGTCCGCAGTGCAGATAATTGTCTCTTTATTCCATGTTTTTCACAAAAAGTATCAAACTCACTGGAAGTGAATCCACCACCTCTATTTGATCTCAGACATTTAATCTTCAAACCTGTCTCTGTCTCAACCAAGCCTTAAAGATCTTGAACTTCTCTAGAGCTTCAGATTTCTCCCTTAAGAAAGTAACCCACATCATCCTAGAATAATCATCAATGAGTAACATGAAATACCTGTATCCTTGTAAACTTCTAACTCTAGCAGGACCACACAAGTTAGTATGCACAAGCTTCAACAATTCATTTGAACTATGTTGTTTGCTCGAAAATGAAATTCTAGTTTGCTTCCCTAACTGACATTCCTTGCATATGGCATTAGTAAGTTTCATCAACTTAGGAAGATCTCTCACAGCCTTAGTAGAACTTATCTTGATAATATTATCAAAGTTAACATGACACATTCTCCTATGCCACAACCAACTTTTATCAACTTGAACAATTAGACAAATTTTACTAGCAGCACTCAAGTGAAAGATATTACCTTTTGTTTTTGTACCTGATGCAATCACATTTCTAGAACTCCCCAATATTTTGCATTTTCCATCCTTGAACTGAAGATTGTATCCCTTATCAACCATTTGTCCAACACTTAAAAGATTATGCTTCAAACCTTCTACATGTAGGACATCACCAATATTATGCTTACCATCAAGATAAATGCATCCTCTGCCACAGATTACACCTGCTTTGTCATCACCAAATATTACAACACCACCACCATACTTTTCCAAGCTCACAAACTTACTTTTATCACCGATCATGTGATGTGAACATCCACTGTCAATCACCCATTCATCCTTTTCTTCAACTCGAGCAGTTAGGGCTTTCTCCACATTTGTACCACTAGCAGATTCAGTAGACACAGGATTATTTTCCTTGATAGCAATAAATACCCATTCATCCTCACTTACATTCCCTTTATCAGATTCATCATTTTTCACACCTTCATCAGCAGCATAATAATATTTTCTTTGAAATCTAGGCATGTTAGGTCTTGACTTAGGAACTCTTTCTGGACACCTTTAATAGGAAACTTTCCTTTATACTTACCTTCTCCTATGGCTTCTCTTTTGACAATAAGTGCTTCAAGCTCATCTAGTTCTCTTTCTTCTTCTTCAATCTTTCTCATTTCGTCCTTATACTTGAATACCTTTCTAGAAGAACTTTCTCCTGGATCATATCTTTGTTTATCTTTTTCGGAACTGGTAGCCTTGAATGCAGATTCTATATTAGGAAGAGCATCACTAAATTCACTCAACTCAAATGCAGTAAGCTTACCAATCAACATATCTCTAGTTATATTTGTTACAATCTGGAGCTCCTCAATAGCAGTAGTTTTAGCTTTGTAAGTAGCATGCAAGGATCTAAGCACTTTAGCAACAATCTTCGATTCTTCCAACTATCCACCAACACATATGATACCGCACACAAGTTCATTCACTCTTTGCATGAAAGAAGTAATCTTCTCATCATCACCCATTCTCAACATTTCATACTTCTCTTTAATAATTTGGAACTTAGCAATATTCACATTTGCATCACCTTCATACAAAGTTTCCAACTTTTTCCAGATCTCATAAGCAGTCTTCAAATCCATAACATTTGTCATCTCAGATTTAGTCAAAGCACTCAACAATGCTTCCTTAGCCTGATATTGTACTAAGCATCCCTAATCTCGGCAGTAGTAGAAGGACCATTCTGTGGGATAACATACCTATTACTTGTGATGTTCCAGTAGGATTAACCAATGCATCTCAGATGACACTCCATCTGAGTCTTCCATAGAGAATAATTTGTTCTATCAAATCTCAGACTATACTTCTTGTATGTTGCCATCCCGGATCACCTCAAGCTGTTAAACTTCTTCCAAGGAACCTGCTTTGATACCAATTGTTGAAAACACAACCACAACATCCAACAATCTCCCCCTTTGGCATTGATGGCAACACATGATATGTAAAACACCATCAACGCAACTATCTCTTAGCACTTACTCCCCCTTAGGTTCTGACTCTTTTCTCCTCAAATCTTTCACACGACTCTTCTCCCCAGAAATTTTTTCACTCTACTCTCTCATCCGGTCCTACAAAGAAGTCAAGTCTTGTGAAAGCTCAAGCCAAGACACAGTGAAGAAGTTTTTGGAAGAGCAACAGGAAGAGTTTGACCTTGAATTGGGTGAAGGTCCTATTAATTTGGCTACATTGTCTCCAATTCAGAAATTGAAAGGTGCATCATTTGCTCAGGCGAAGGATAGGGAAGAATTGTTGAAGCCTCACATTGAGGATAGTGAGCTATTGAGTCTTGCATCCAGCATCTTGGAGAGAATCATGCTTTCTCATGTTAAGGATCCAGCTGGTTCTCCCTCCGGTGAGCTGAAGAAGCTTATTAATTCTGTAAGTAAGCATTTTGAGTCCCTTGAGAAGTTAGTTGAGGACAAGGTACAAAAGGAATTTGATGATAAAAGGTTCAATAGATTGAAGGGAATGATTGCTCATAACAAATCATTGTTAGCCACCTGTGTAAAGAATATTCAAGGTGCTTTATCTGAATGAGGAAAGATCTATAAGTCATGTTTATCTTTGTCTAAATTTACTGAGGACAATGAGAAGAAGATTAAGGATCATGAGAAACAATTAGCTAATATTTTTGAAGCCTTTGATCCTTTAACTGTTTCTGTTGGAAAGCAAGAAGGTCAGGTTATATCCCTATTTGACAAGATAAAGAGTTTGAAGCATGATAATGATAGAATTGTGGAAAGAGCATGTGAGCTTAGAGGCCTAATTGGTTTGAAGATGGAAACAATGTTGAGTGTGTTGAAGGAAGCACAAGAATCTTTGGCAGTCAGTGATCCAGCGAATCTTGAATCAGCAGAAATACAATCTTGGAGAGTCTCAAAAAGAGTTGGGACACTAGTTTGAGCCTATTGAAGACCAATTTTGCAGATATATTCAAGTTTGTGTAAGTTGTAGAAACAAGTTTGTACAGTTTGAATTTTTTGTTTGATTTTTGGTATGCGGATTTCTGCCTTTGCCATTGATGTCAAAGGGGGAGAATGGGACAGTGAAAAATTCCTTAATCATCTCTGGGGGAGTTGTGCTTTTGAAGTTTTGGAGATTGCCGTGTAATTCATGTTGGTACTGATTCCGACACTTAGTCATTTTTCACTAAGTGTTGCCGTCAATGCCAAAGGGGGAAATTGTTGGCAAGAGAAACTACACATGCCATTTGGTGTTGTCATTGATGGAAACCCTAGTCATTTATACGGTCCGCACATCAACATTTGATCATACCGGAAGTCAGATCGAAGTTTTGTGATTAACTTTCAAGCTAGAACAGAGCATCTGACAGAATTATGTTCATCAATTCATATGCAAATTTTTTGTTATCATCTTGAGTTGTGGATCTCAAGGAAGGTTGTTCGATGTATGATCTATTTTTTCCTTGAATCTTAGAGCCTCGTTTTGATTTGTGTGCAAATTAGAAGATCTGGTTGATTGTGTTTCTGTTTAATAGTGGAAAAAGGCCGACCCGATGAATATAGCGTGTTGTGGATATTCGAGGAGTAATTGTTTAAGTGTTTTTGTGTTCGAGCATGTTGATTTAGGTCCTCACTATGTTGTGGCTGAATTTGGTTGGTGCACATTGAAAATTATTTGTGGATTGAGCTGACAGTTTGTAAATATTTTATGTTTTGTTGAAGTCGACATGTGGTTGATTAAATCCTTAGTTGCGGATATATATAAGCGATCATTCATATCATTTTGATGTATGTATGAAGTGTGTTGATGTGTGTGCGAAAGTCAAAAGGATTGTAGAGAAAATATGCACAGTTTTACTTGTGCAATAAAGGATTTGTGATACGAATTAGAGCAAAACAGAGCAAAAGAGTAGAATTAGATAGAAAATCAAGAAAGCGATTAATGTGCTTAACCGGAACTGTAATAAGGCATTAGTAGATGCTATTATCTCAATTCAAATCTTATGGATCTAATCAAATCTTTTTGTAAGACAGTGAGTCTTGTTTTCTATTTGAGTAGTGAGCTCTAGGTAGTGTGCTTGAATGCATGCGCATTCCTTTTGTAAACACTTATTTGTGTATACTCAGATCTTATTGTGGATTGACCTCCACTGTGGTTTTTCCCCTAATAGGGTTTCCACGTAAAAAATGCTTTTGTTGTGGTGTTGTGGTTGCTTGTCTTATGTTCATGCATCTTTCTTTTGGTTGAATGTTATAAGTGCTTTAAAGATCAGATTAATAAAGTTAAAAATCGCATAACACTGATTCACCCCCAATGTTGCTTCAAGAATTCTTTGACCAGCACTATCAAAGGTATCATACCATTCACATAGTGGCTTAAGATTACCATCCTTGATTATGCCTCTCTCAACTTCCTTTACAGACATACCTAGTTTGACAGTTTTCATCTTCTTCATTGCTTTCTCCTCTTTACCAGAGGGCTTGTCCTTAGAGACTGTTGTTGCCTTTGTGCCCTGATGCTTAATTTCTCTCACTTCTTCATTAGATTTTGTTTCCTCATCTTCCTCAACTATAACATAAACTCTTTTTCTTTTATCCTTCTTCCTTTTACCTTCTCTACTGGATGTCTTGGCTTGAGCTTTCACAGGACTTGACTTCTTTGTAGGACTGGATGAGAGAGTAGAGTGAAAAACTTTCTGGGGAGAGAGTCGTGTGAAAGATTTGAGGAGAAAAGAGTTAGAACCTAAGGGGGAGTAAGTGCTAAGAGATAGTTACGTTGATGGTGTTTTTCACATCATTGATTATGTTCTCAATATCCTTTGCAACTTCTTGTAAAGGCGACATACAAGAAGGATTTAATCAACCACATGTCAGCTTCAATAATTTTCTCAGTTTGTCAATTTTCATCCCTGTTGCTCTTCGAGAAATTTCTTCACTGCCTCTGCAGTGTCTCTTGCTTCCACAGGAACTTCCTTTACTTCAACCTTCTTTTCTTCAATCACTGTTTCCTCACTTCAACCTTCTTTTCTTCAATCACTATTTCCTCAGCTACAGATTCTTGCTTGTCTTTGGGAATCTCAACTTCTTTAGCTGTCACATCTTCAGGAGCTTCAGTCTCCACAGGAACTTCTGTATCATGCACATCAAGAGTAATCTGAGTGTCCTCAACTGTATCTTCCTTTATCTCTTCAACCAACGGACCAGATGTAATATTTTCATCTCTTCAACCAACGGACCGGATGTAATATTTTCATCATGACCTTATTCAAAAACAACATTGATTGTATTCTTTAACAAAACTTCCTTAAGGATTTTCTCAGTATCCTTTGCGACTTCTTCAGTTTGACCAATCATAAGTTCTTTCTTTAACTTCTTGTCGTGCTCCTGAAATCCCTTTTAGCTTCATTCAGAATTGTCTTCATTTCCTCAATAGACATCACCAGACATAAATCTGCAAGAATGCGCTCTCTCACCTGATCTATTGCCAGCAGAGGAATTTCTTCACTTAGAAGAAGTTGCAGAGCATCACAGATAATAAATGTTCAGGGGTTTCAGTATTTTATTCATCTAGAAGAGTTCTTATAGCAAGGCGCCTATTTTTTATTGATATTCTGGAGGCTTTAAGGGAAGCCGTACATCTTTCTTTTTGCTGCTGTACCTGGCTGTACTTTGTTGCAGGCCGTACTACCTTCTTGAGTCGTACTCTTGTTCTGGGGAAAACGCCTTTCATTAAGGTTATCTTTCATCACTCCTGGAAGCGCCTAAGCAGTGGGATCTTATCCGGAGCACCAGACGGAAGGAGAAGTTGAATCTCATGACAGCCATACCATTTCAAGCTATTTACCAGCAAGCTGCAAACATCAGGTTTTCAATAAAAATCATTGCTTTTTATATTGCATGTTAGTGGATCTTATATGTAACCGTCTCAGAAGATTTATACAAAGACTGGCGTCCATATTAGCTATTGATTTCATCATTTTCAAAGTTGATTTATTTTTATTGAATTTATTTTCAATTCTTGCAAAAATCGCAATTTCTCTATTTCATGCAAAAAACTCAAAAACAACAAAAAAACCAAAACTTCAGAAAAACATCAGAAAAACAGACAGTATCGGAAACAGGGGGAAACTAGGGCACTATTAAAGGTATCATACCATTCGCATAGTGGCTTCAGATTACCATCCTTGATTATGCCTCCCTCAGCTTCCTTTACGAACATCTTGTTAGAAGTAAGTGAAAGGATAACGCATAAAATAGTGATCATGGCATATGGCATTTAAATGACATTGCATATAGAGTTTAAATGCTGTGTAAATGCAAACCTCGGCAGCGCTGGAGTAAAGCGCATGAAAAACAAATGTAACCAACGTGTAAACTTGGACCAAGACTTCGTCAAAGCAGAACAATAGTAAGTGCCCATGCACAGGAAAAGTGTCTGACCAAGTCAAATAGTGAACATCGATCCATATAATATGGCGTGAATACTGAAATGCGGCATCAACTGAAAAGGCAAAAATTGAATAGAAGTCTATCTCTCATTATGAATTTCCAGATTGTGAAGCATATGAAATACATGGAATTAGTCAAGAGTGCAGCTGTCTATGTAAGTTGACCTGTAGGATCTCTTTGTGTGAGATATATGCAAGGCAACTTGAATGACATTGTAACCAAGTAAAAATCTATTAAGAATATAATTTAATTTATATGCTTTTTTATTTTTTATCTTAGCGTTGAAACTTACAATTGGACAATGTGATTGAATTATTTTTTCTCATTTAGGATGCATGGTGGGAAAATTTTGGTGTTGTTTGGTTGGTGAAAAGGAGGATCTAGACTAGATGACTTAGTCTAAATAAATTTTCCACCAAACATTAGAACACAAAACCAACCAAGAGGTTGTGCTTGGCTCTTGTCTTCAGGGAAGAGCCAAGCTAGTTGATGGGTTTGAGTTCTTTTATTGTAAGTGCAAGGATTGATGGATGATGTAACAAACTAGATTAGCAATGATTAAAATGAGAAAACTAACTAAATGTAGACACTATAGGGTAGATGATTAGAGACCAAAAGCAGATCTTGAAAGGTAACAAGAGAGGACCCTAGCACAGAAGCTTAGGGGAAACTGTCAAGGACGCCAATGCATTGCATAGACGCCAGTGCGTCGTGCTATAGTTTGAAACATATACAAAAAATAAGATTTTCTACCCATGCAGATTTGGCGTTGTCTGTACCTATGAGAAAGAAGAATAAAAAATCAACATTCAAATATATTTGAATAATTAGAATAATATAATCTATCTATGATAACTAGGAAAGACAAGGGATAGGGTTTTGGGTGTCTCCAAATTCATTGGAATGTCGAATATCCATTTGCCACAACAATTTAGACACCTACAAAATGGGAAAAGGAAAAGGGTTTGGTGTTGTATAGGGGCTTTCCTTAGTCAAACCCTGTGTTAGTGTTCCCAACTCTACAATAGTGATGATGATGATGATAAAGAGTGCATGCTCACGAAGGAGTATAGGCAATATAAATGATAATGCTAATGAACAAATACAAGGACAGATCTTACCATATAAGTGTGAAACCCTTGCTGGATCTATGTCATCACATAAATCACACACAAGGAGAAGGAAGGGATTTCCTTGAGATCGTGCAAGTGTTATTCCATACCAGTGTTACAAGACTTGATAAGCTGCTTTTTGACTCAGAATCGGACTTGACACCCAAACTCAACGCAGACTCAGTAAAGACTCGGCAAAATAAAAAAACCCAAGAAATTAAGGATTTAAAACTTGTTTCATGCACCTTTTAATAAATAAACCTTAAAGACATAATAACTTCATCAAATAGAAGCTACTTTGATCACATATACAAGTATACATTGATCAAATAATTATAACCGCAAGTTTTAGCTAAAGGAAATAACACATTTACATATATAAATATTGTCAAATGTATACAAAACTCATGGAATATGAAATTCATAGCATCAAAAAAAATATCAAAACTAAAAATATAAGTCTATGGCTCAGAGGAGCTTTCATTAATTATCTCACCATCACAAAAAGTCATGTGCTAGCATCTAAGATAGGTCCTAGATGATGATGTAGCCATGATATTTGCTTGTTTCTCAATGACTGGTGTGTATATTCAAGTGATAAATTTATTATTAAAGTTTTCTTGAAACCTTCAAGACTGCATGATTTGTTGTCAAGCTCATTAACAAAGAGGAACAATTAAGTAAAAAGATAAATGGTTGTGTTCTACTTTGACCTTAGTCGGGATACAAATAGATGGGATAAGTCTATGAGTTTCCTGTGTAGGACATGATTGATACATGTTTAGATTATGAAAATGACATTTCTTACCAACTATGACTTAACCTATATTCAGTAGTACAATGACTGTAAAATGCAAACTTTGCCTATGACTGTCCTTGTACAAATCATCCAATGTATGAAACAAGATAATACTTGATTGTGGCTTTAACTGTGAAGATGCAGATATTTGCAACAGATGATATATATTTTGTAGGTTTTATTATCATGATTCATCATTGACCTATTACTTACTTAAGACTTATATTATGTTATAATGTCCAGTAAAAATCTGTGTGATTTTAATGGACTGATGAAAGCATAGTCTATCGGTAACAGTACATACATGGTTACCTATTAGATTGGTCTTCTGTCAATGTACTTTCTGTCATACAATCGTTTGAGTGTTCTCCCCTTGATCTCACCCTACAAACGAGAGGAAGGAGGGCTTTACCAATGGCAGAGCACTTCTACTAGACTAAATTTGGCCTTTCACTTGAGAATTTGCAATCCAAAGGGAGAGCGATCTCTTGACGGAGGGCGAGGAGAGCCTTTAGGATTTCAACTAAAGGGAGAGGCTATTGTCTAATCTGTTCCTCAGAAAACTTTGAAACCTCAGCCCTAATGTCAAAGGACCTTAAGGCCCTCCTGGTAGGGGCATACATGTCCTAAAGACCAAACTTAGCTCTAAATAGTGTTTTGTCTCCAAGAGCACTGTTTTCCGGAACGCTTTTCTTTGCCTTGAGGTTACAAAAGTCGGTGATTTTTACGAGAAACCCTAAGGATACCTATAATGATTACAACTAGTTTTAACAGTTCTCAATTTAATTCTGTGGACTGGCCAATAACATTTTAACATTAAGTGATTTTCGCGTTGTATGTTCTGTGTTTTACATTTGAATTGTTCCACACAGCTTAAACTGAACTGCTTTAAATTCCTTGCACAATCACACTTGTACAGAGGTTGTTTGGTAATGGCTGATAATTTCATTGTCACCCAGGAACGATCACTGAAGGCAGAAAATGCTAATCTTGGTATAAAGGTAAGAGACTGCCCTATCATGTACTGATTGCCATCATAATATTTTTTTTTGTTTTTAACCACAATGAGATTCTTAACATGACACAGATTGCTGAAAGCCACAAAGCTGGAGACAATTATAAACTGGAAACAGATTCTGCAATTCAAGAATATCTCCTTCAAACTAACCTTAACCTCACGTAAGACATGTTTAATTTCTTCTACCTAATTTTTCCTTATAAAGATTTTAACAAGGAAATTGTCTGCATGCAGCCTGTCATAAATTGAAAGAACAGCATGTGGCCAATCAGATTTTCTATAGCTTCTTTGAGGAGCCCCGAAGTTAAATTCAATCTGATCACATGTACTTTAAAAATTAAGCATTTCATTTCGTTCAGATGGACTCCAAAACACTCCTTATTTGGTCTCCATGATCGTTATTTGACGAATAGGAGGATTCTTTTATTACAATTTCTTGCAACAAGTTTGTGAGTTGAAAATAGTATGAAGATTGCATAAAGATCGGTGAGTAAATTTCAGTGCACCTAATTTATTATTTATTTTTAATATACACTTAAAAGATCTTGTACGAACTTATTAACAAACTGGTGTCAGAATTTCTGAGGTGGTAGCATTTTCTCAAGTGAAAAAGTTAAAGCAAAACTGACTTACATGAAGTGAAGTAATTGAGAGAATGGTAAAAAAAAAATTAGAATGGTAATTTTATTTTTGTTTGAGAATTATTTTGGATTTCATTGGATTATCTTTTCATCCACGTTTCAAATCACATTTCATGATTTATCATTTCTTTTTTCTTATAGCTCTGTTTCATCTAGTGTGATTTGAAATGTTGATGGGAAAATGACACAATCAAATTCGGAAATAATACTCAAACAAGAAGATGAATTGTACAAACTTGATAACATTAAGTTTACTTTTGTTGGCTATTTATATTCTGTTTGTAATTGTTTTTTCTTGTCTGACATCTGCTACTTTATTTGTCTCTATATGCGAATTTGTTTTGTAAGGGAGTTGAAACCCTAGTTTTCTATTTTGTGTAGTCAAAGTCAAAATAACTGTAACAAAAAGTATAACTCTTCAAATCTAATATAACTCTTAACAATATTTCTAACTTTCTAAATCCAAAGAACAAAACTTCTATTTATATTGATATGTAAAGATTAAAATGTTTCCACCATGTTCGCTCTTCATTCACAAATTAGAATAAGAAACAAGCAGCTTTGATTTCTTATAAAGCTCTTCAAAATTTAAAATATCACAAAGTTTTTTTTATTTTTAAAGTTGTAATAGAGAGATTGTGTAGAATAGTCAGTTATAAATTGAGAGAAATCATTAAAAAGATTTCGAATATATACTGTGACAAAACTTTAAGGAATTTGAATATCTTAAGTAATTAACTTTTGACATTTGTAAAAGAATTCATGATCTTTATGATATTTGATCTTTAAAAAAGTCAATGATTATAATTGATATTTTATTACAATAAATTAAAATATTTATTAATTATGATAGACTATTTAAATTTTTTACTAAATATCACATTTAATAATTATCTATAGACATCAACACTAATTCTAAAGATCTAAATAATTGTTAAATTGATATTAAGATAAGATTTTCTTGTGTTTAAATTGAAATATCTAGCAAATAAACAAAGCCAAACACATTTAATCAACTCACATTAAACGAAATTCCTTAAGGAATTGTTAGATTCTCTAATTACAAATCAAACTCAAACTCTAGCAAACGATTGTAACTTGATTTTCATTATTCCGAAGGGTTAAATCTTCATCACATGGTATGAACACAAGAACAAGTCCTAATCATGCTAACAATTCCTCACATCTAATCTAATCTATTTTTTAAGATATATTCAACTCATTTGTGCCCACTGATTGATTCTAATTGAATTTGATACGATATCATTCTAAGCCTATTTTCACATTCTGCTCATGTTTATCTTTTTTTGGTTTAGACAATCAAATAATCATTTATTTGGCAATAAGCAATCTTTGTTATTCAATTTTACAAATTATTCTTATGTTTTTAGTAAGTTATAGGTATTTAAATGTTTAAGTTGGCAATGAGTTATCTTTGCTATCTAATTTGACAAACTATTCATTGCAATAGTTCTCTCTATCATAATTTATAATATTCATTCAATTCACTTTTTATTCTATTAAACACCTACATAACATAGATTATTTGTAAGTATTGCTCCATTATATAACAATTGATATTCCATAGAAAACAAATGCTTTAGTAACAATGTATATTATAGTTACTTTTTGTAACATCTTTAAATACTCTTCATCAAATGCACTTTTAGGTGATACTCCATATTTCCACATTAACCCATCAAAACCTTTTTAAAGCCTCACACAACTTGGTATATACATTGTAGGTCAATATGACATCAAATTTGACCTCCAAATATTCATAGATAACATGCTAGTCTCATAGTTAATGCACATACTACATATGTATAATCACATTCTTAAATAGCTATTCAAGTGATGTGGATTGATACACACATGATCAAATGCATTGGAAGGCCATCCTTCATTTAATATAGGAAAATATCAATGATCTATATTTCTTCTTATACTTTGAAAATAAGCCTTCCTTCATCTAGTCTCAAGCTTCACTTTTCGCTCTATGTATAGTAACTTCTTGATGCTAAGGCTATTAGCTATTTACCTTAATAAAATGACAAGAAAAGTGCCAATATTTGTTGGATACTAAATCTTCCATCAGATTTAAGATAAAGGATTTGTGCTATATCATCTGAAATCCTACTCTATAATTGGTTTAACATAGCCTTCTTTACATATAATAACATAAGAAATGTTATCAATGTCAAAGTTGCAAGTTTAATTATTTGTATGAAAGACACAAAACACTTTGTATCTTAAGGAAATCTCATATTTTGATATTGAGAATGCATATTTTTGCTAGCTCTATATATAATTTTTAAATAGAATAAGTGTACAATCAATTCAAATGTTTCTTTAGAATTAGGCCTTATACTATTCATATACCTATCTTATGTACACACTATTTTTCCATGAATAATACATGTGTCTAGTGTTGCATTTAATTAAGGAATATGTATGTTCCTATACTTGTAACTAGTGTTTCATATTTAAGGAACATGTGGTCCTATTGTATCCCTCAATCTCCATTCTAATTGACATCAATCATAATCTCACCAATAAAGCTCCCTTATTTTGGGTAATCCTCAAATATCAAGAAATGAACATTTTTTCTTAGTCAATACTAAATATTTGAAGCTCATCGCCTATAAGAACCCTTATTGTTTTCACAACTCCCCATTATTAGAAGCTATATATGTTGTCCATAAATATTCATTTTTTTTATTATAAACCTCATTCTAGCATAATCAGGAGGCTAAAATATTTACCCTTAGTAATTATAAATAATAGTGATCTTATTTCAGTATTGTGACATTATAATATCTATAATTTTCTGTAACTATCTTGTTATTATGAAAGTTCTAGTGCATTCATTACGTTTATTAATTGTTAGCTTTCCCTATCATAATCCATCCCTATTTGTTGTGTACCTCTTAATGCAAGAGCATCTAGTGGTGTAGGGCAATCTTGCATCACCCAAAAAAAATTGTTTTTTCCTTATTTTCTTTAGTTGTTTTGAGTCCCATGATAACACTTAAGGGGTGTAGAATAGTTAGAAGTCTGAAAAGGTGAAAAATGGTCACTTACTAGTTTTAGCATGTCAACCTTAACGGGCTCGTATGGACCTCAAAATTTACCCTAAGGAGCGTAAGTGTAAAATATTTTTGGTGGTGAAAGAATCGTCTCAATACCCTATATGTTTTGGAAGATATTAAAGTTTCCATTTCAAGAAATTTCTCTAATGCAGCTTCAAATACAAATATGAAAACCTTAGAGGCCCCAAAATAGCTTGAAAAGTTAACAAACTGATATTTGATAGGAATGACATTGTAGATCTCTTTGACAGCTTTCCAACGATATGTTATAATAGCAAAGCAAACACCCGGATCAAAAGTTATAGCCCCGTGAAGTTGCCCCACTAAAAAGTGAATTTCATTAAAATATCTTCCTAAGCAAGAAATCAAACAGCGAGACTTTTGGTACCAAAATAAAAGGGAAAGTTACATTTTCTAGAACATTCTAGGGTAGTTATTGGGTAAAATAAAAAGGGATAAGTGGGAGGTTGTAGGAGGTGGCTCCCTTACTACAGATTGTAGCTCCAAATAATATATTTTGTTTTCAAAGTTGATTTTTTTGTAATAAATTCAAGCCCCATGAGGCTGTAGCATTGTAAGTTCTAAATTTGTAATTTCATTTCTTGAAAATAATTGAAAGTGAGATATATTTTGTCTCGCATCTTCTATGTTGGTATCTATTGTTGTGATTTGTAAGGGTTTCAAGTGGTGTGGCCCTCATCAAGTGGTATCAAAGTGGGTTATCCTGAGTGTGTAAACATGATGTCGAACGTGAGGAAGTTTACACCAAGACTTGTGGTTGTGAGTTTCTAAGAAAATTGATCTCAATGCCTCCGTGAAGAAATGTTGTATCAGAAGAGGGTTTTAGAGCCCTACAGAGACAAGCTCAAGCACTGCAAGAGGAGCTATGTTGAGGGTTTGAGCTAAGAAGAGGAGATGAAAGTGAAGATGAAGCTAAAAATGAGGAATAGTTTGAAGAACAAAATGTAGTAGATCCAAAGCAAGTAAGATTATTTAAGGTCATCCCAAAGATTGGGAAAAGGCCAAAGATTGATGTTTCTACATTTTTGGAAATCTTGACCCAGAAGAGTTTATTGATTAGATCAACGATATAGAGTACTTTGAGTATGAGGTGGAATATCTTGAGGGTCAAATTTGCTAAGACCAAGCTCAAGGTTCATGTGAATATTGGTGGAAAGAGGTACAACTAAAAATAAATCGAAGAGGAAAAGAGAAAATAACCAGATGAGATTAGATGGTGGACAAATTAAAAATACAATTCATTCTTGTGGACTATGAGTCCTTGTGGACTATGAGTTAGATTTGTTGAAGAAAATCCAAGGGTTGAAACAAGTGGGAAAATCTGTCAAGGAGTATACAAAATAATTTTATTGTGTCCTGATTAGAATAGGCCATTTTGAGGCCAACAAAGAAAAAGTTGCTCATTACATAAATGGATCAAAGCTGAGTATTCAAGAAGAGTTGGGTCTAGTAAGAATGTCTACCATTGAAGATGCATATCAATTTACTTTGATGGTAAAAGAAAAGTTGAATAGAAGGCTTGAAAGCAAGAATAGAGGTGGGGGTTGTGGTGGAAATACTAGTGTCATATGGAGGCCGAAATGAAGATCAAAAGAAGGGTGAAGGATCTAGTAACATCCAAAACCATAAAGGAGATAACACCTACCCTCCTCGTGATCAAAATAAGAGGAAGATCTGGACAAGGACCAAGAAGAGGAGGCTTTCGTGGAACCTATTTCCAGTACGGAGAAGAAAGAAATAAAGCCTATGAGTGTCCTCAACATCAAGGAAGGACAAATAGAAGACCCGAGGGTAATGCACGAGTTGCACATGTAGATGAAGATGTTGAGACTTCACATTCTGAAGATGCAGAAAGAAGAGAGGTTCTTATTACTAGAAGAGCCTTTGAATGAGGAGAAAGAACCAGCTCAAAGGCAGAATTTGTTTTGCACCAGATGTAAGTGTGAAGGTAAATTTTGCAATTTTGTTATTGATGGAGGTAGTACTAAGAACCTTATTTTAGAAGAGATGGTTAGTTTAAGTTGCAATTAGAGAGAAGGCATTTGAATCCATATTGGATTGCTTGGTTGCAAAAGGACCATAAAGCTTTGGTAAATGAACAATGTTTGGTAAAGTTCAAGATTAGAAATGACCATGTGATGAGGTATTATGTGATATTATGCCAATGGATGTTTTGTCATATGTTGTTAGGAAGACCATGGTAGTTTGATCAATGAGCAGTACATGACAAACATACCAACACCTATTCTTTGACAAAGGATGGAGTTCATCATAAGTTGAAGCACTTGAAAGAGGCAAAAAAAAACATATGCAGTAGTGCAAGAATTTGTTTGTTTGATGGAAGAAAGTTCCTAGAAGGCATGCAGCATGAGCAAATGTGTTTTACATTGATCCCTAGAGTTGATAAAGAAGATACTAATAAGGTACCAATAGAGGTTTCATATTTGTTGAATGAGTTTCAAGAAATTGTTTTTGATAACGTACCTGAAGATTTTCCTCCAATAAGGAAGATTAGCCATCAAATGGATTTGATTCTTGGAGCCAATCTGCCAAATAAGGTATCCCATCGAATGACTCTAACAGAGAATGAAGAGTTGAATATACAAGTGTAAGAGTTGTTGCAAAAGGGATTGATTTGAGAGAGTTTGAGTCCATGTGCTATACCTATAGTACTAGCACCAAAGAAGGATGGAGAATGGAGGATGTGTACAGACTCCTGAGCTATCAACAAGATTACTATCAAGTATAGATTTCCCTTACCAAGGATGGATGATATTATGGATTGTTTGAGTGGAGCTAAGTACTTCACAAAGATATATTTGAAGAGTGGATATCACCAGATTCATATTAGAGAAGGATATGAATGGAAAACAACCTTCAAAACCATGGAGGGATTGTACGAATGGTGAGTCATGCCTTTTGGGCTAACCAATGCACCAAGCATATTTATACAGCTTATGAATGAGGTATTGAAAGAATTTTTAGAAAAAATTATTATTGTTTATTTGGATGATATTCTTATTTTTAGTAAGACATTAGAGGAGCACTGATGTATATCCAAAGAGTTTTTGAGAAGCTAAGGGAGAAGTTGTTGATTAATTTGAAGAAATGTAGTTTTATGAAGAGGGAGTTGGTGTATATGGGATTTGTTGTCTCAACAGAGGGTCTTAAAATGGATCCAGAGAAGGTGAGAGCTATCATTGAATGGCCTACCCCAAGGAGTGTTAGAGAGGTAAGATCATTTCATGGTTTAGCAAGCTTTTATAGAAAGTTAATTAAGAATTTCAATAGTATTTTGTGCACATCTAATTGAAGCAATGAGGGGATAGAAAGGATTTTTAAATAGACTCTAGGAGCAACAAAGAGTTTTGATATGTTGAAGAAGAAAGTCATAGAGAAACCTATTTTGGCACTTCCAAATTTCAATAAGGTCTTTTAGGTAGATTGTGATGCTATTGGCACTGCCATATGAGCTGTTTTGAGTCAAGAAGGTAAGCCTATTACCTATTTTAGTGAGAAGTTGAACAATGCTTAGAAGAAATATTATGTCTATGATAAGGATTTTTATGCTATAGTTCAGGCTTTGAAGAAATGGAGACACTATTTTTTGCCAAAAGAATTTGTTTTATATATTGATCACCAAGCTTTGCAGTATCTCAATAGTCAAGGAAAGTTAAATCTAAGACACTTAAAATGGGTTTAGTTTTTGTAGAGTTATAATTTTGTTTTGAAGCACAGGAGTGGAAGGTCAAACAGAGTTGTTTACCTTGAGTAGAAGGAAACATTTGTTGATAGAGATGAATATAGAGGTTGTTGGGTTCAATTAACTCGAGTTTGTATCCTGAAGATCCAAACTTTGTAGAAGCTTGGAAGGCTTGTTTAGAACCTGTTACATTGGATAGCACAAGATGGTTGGATTTCTTAATCCAAGATGGGATGTTGTTTAGGGGAAGCCAATTTTGCATTCTAAGGAGTTCTATGAGAGAGAATCTAATCAAGGAGAAGGATAATGGAGGATTGGTTAGATATTTTGGTCTAGATAAGACCATTGCTCTTGTTAGTGAGAATTATTACTAGCCACAGTTACAACAAGATGTGAAGAAGTTTGTACAAAGTTGCAGAGTATGTTAGATGGCGAAGGGAACAAGTCAGAATAATGGATTGTATTAGCCATTAGCTATACTTGAGAGGCCATGGGAGGACATTAGCATGGATTTTGTTCTTGGCTTGCCAAGGACACAAAAAGGGCATGATTCCATATTTGTGGTGGTTGACAGATTTTCAAAGATGGCACATTTTGTACTATGTCATAAGACCAGTGATGTTGCTCATGTTGTAGAGTTGTTTTTTAGAGGGTGGTGAGACTACATGGTCTATTGAAGAGTATAGTTTTAGACAGAGATACCAAATTTGTTGGTTATTTCTAGAGGACATTATGGAATAAGTTGAAGACATATTTGAAGTTTAGTTCTGTACACCATCCACAAACTGATGGACAAACAAAGGTGGTGAATAGGAGTTTGGGTAACCTGCTAAGATGCTTAGTAGGAGATAATCCCAAGGGATGGGATTTGATTATACCACCAGTGGAATTCGCTTACAACAATTCTGTCAATAGTCCAGAACTAGTAAATCACCATTCTAGATTGTGTGGAAGTAGTCCAAGAATTGCTTATGAACTGAGAAAGATGGATAAGGGGGAGAAGAATAGTGCTGAGGGCGAAGATTTTACTGAGCACCTGAAGAATTTGCATGAAGAGGTGAAGAAACATATCAATAAGATGAAATCACAATATAAGGCTAAGGCAGATCAAAAAATGAGGTATAAGGAGTTCCAGGTAGGAGATGAATTCATGGTTCATTTGTGAAAGGAGATGTTTCCAATTGGTACATACAACAAGTTAACGATGAAGAAGTTTGGACCAGCAAGATCTTGAAAAAGCATCATTCTAGAAATGCATATGAGGTAGAGTTTCCTGATGAAATTCATATTTCACCTGTGTTTAACATTATAGATTTAACAAAATATCATAAAGGGGGAACTAATGAAGAAGTAATAGAAGCATGGTGGAATATTCCAGCATCTACTTCAGAAAAGGAGGGGATAGAAGAAATTTTGTATAGTCGTGTGGGTAGAAGCACAAGAAAAAGGCAATACATAGAGAACTTGGTGAATTGGAGAGGAAGGCCTATTGAAGATTCATCATGGTTGTCTAATGTTGAGTTTAACCGTCTTGGTTTCCCTCTAACTCCTGAGAAGTAATAGGGTCATTTTCCAAAATACCTTGGGTGTTTGATGCAGGAGCATCTAGTGGTGTAGGGAAATCTTGCATCACCCAAAAAATATTTTTCCTTATTTTCTTTAGTTGTTTTGAGTCTCATGATGGCACTTAAGGGGTGTAGGACAGTCAAAAGTTAGAAAAGGTGAAAAACAATCACTTACTATTTTTAGTAAGTCAGCCTTAACGAGCTCGTATGGACCTAAAAATTTACTCCAAGGAGGATAACTGAAAAATATTTTTGGTGGCGAAAGAATCATCTCAATACCCTGTATGGTTTGGGAGATATTAAAGTTTTCATCCTGAGAAATTCCTCCAATACAACTTCAAATTGAAATATGAAAACCTTAGAGGCCCTAAAATAGCTGGAAAAGGTGATGAGCCGATCTTCGATAGGTTCGGCGTTGTAGATCTCTTTGACGAATTTCCAACAATATGTTATAATAGAAAAACAGACACCCAAATCAAAATTTATGGCCCCACGAAGTTTCCCCACTTAAAAGCGAATTTCATTAAAATATCTTCCTAGAGAAGAAATCAAATGGCAAGACTTTTGGTGCCAAAACGAAAGGGAAACTTACAATTTCTAGAACATTTTAGGGCAGTTATTGGGTAAAATAAAAATGGATAAGAGGGGGGTTGTAGGAGGTGGCTCCATTAGTGTAGATTGTGGCTCTAAATAATATATTTTATTTTTAGAGTTGATTTTGTTGTAATGAATTCAAGCCCATGAGGCCGTAGTATTGTAAGTTCTGAATTTGTAATTTCATTTTCTAAAAATAATTGAAAGTGAGTTATATTTTGTCTCACATCTTTTGTGTTGGTATGTATTGTTGTAATATGTGAGGGTTTCAGGTGGTGTGGCCCTCATCACCTCTTATTATGACATTCATCAAGTTTATTCCCCACTCGTATGTGAGTTTAGTTTTCCAATGTTAATTCAACCTAAAGATGATTAATGTTTGGAAAGTTTTGTAGTATATTCATTGGCCTATCTTAATTGAACTTCCTTATAATTATGGTTTATTATCATTATTTTCACCATCAAAAGTTTATTAGGTTAATGATGTACAATAATTATGCTTAATGTTAGCAGACTTCTTACATACGATTTAAATGCCCAACTTGTAATCTTTACATTATTGGTGTAAATAGGTGTTTTACCTATCTTGGTCCTATTTACATGTTAAATCCACTTAGGTCCTAGGAAGGAATATTTCTAGTCAAGCATTAGTTGTCAAATATCTTATCTAGTTGGCCTTCATTTAATTCTTGTGTCCAAGGTTGTTATGAGTTAGTTGTCTCATGTGATGGGATTTAGACAATTGCCATGATCTTGTCTAATCCTATTTCTCACCTTGCCTATATAAGAAATACTTCATATGTACATTGCCATATTCATTTTTGGCTGGCATATTCATTTTGGTATTCTTGTATCCTTAATCATACCATGATATTTCTACCATCTCTCTTGTGGAAATTATTTTATCTTGCAAGTGATCATGGGGTGTCGAGGAGTTCACCAAAATCCTATATTCATTTTTCATTCATATAACTATTTTTGGTATAATTCAAATTTCATACACCAACTTACAAGATCATAAACCTAGTAAGAGGTAATGCTACACATAAAAATAATGCCTAGAACTTCACTCTCACCTTCCTACTTCTCCCTTGTCCCACATGTACAAGGATTTCCTTTGTACATTTCATATATTTTCATAATATTTTTTAGTATTTTGTGTGCACATTCATTTTGTGGAAGTTCTTTCATATTGCATTCATTTTATTATTGCTCTAATATGGTATTAGAGCCATGAATCACATCAAGCATTTTTAAATAAATCCCACACATAGCCCTATCATCTAGATGTATCATAGAGTCAAAAATATATTGCCATTGTGTTTGGAAGGTCCAAATTAGCTTTAAAATCTAGTCAAATTATTAAAATCCATCACTAAATTTAAAAGAAAATTACCCCTTGTACACTCTTTATTGTATGTTCATATGGCTTGTACGTATTTACATATTTGTACAAATTTTACTATTTTTAAAGCTATTTTTATATATAAAATATTTGTAGGGGTCATGATCTCTCATGGAGGGTTTGAGTTCTACATTTTTTTGGTCTCTTATTATCATATTTGTTCACAAAGTTTGCACATTTGAAGGAGGTTCATTTTTTAAAAACATATACCTCTATGTTTAGTTTGAAGGTTTTTGTAACTAGACTAGGTCATGTCCTCCACTAGTTGCAATGCCCTTGACAACATTTGTATTCTTCACACATAGTCAATTGAACCCTCTAAATAGGTGATGCTCCTAACTAGGCCATGCCTACATGCCTTACAATGAATTCTACATTGTTTGGTGCCTTAAATACCAAGGGATCATCCCTAACAGTATATTCTAGCACATCCAACTATGTCATCTTTATAAGTGGCACCCTTAGTTATTCCCCACTTGTGACCTTTCTCCAAATGTCTAAATCAAATGTTAATTGGTAATGCTATATTTAATCCAAGCTTATTACTCCTATTAACATAGAAGATGAGACTATTGGAAGGTTTTCTTCTTGATATTTATCCTAATGTTTTTATTACTAGTAACACTATGTTAGCAAAACATTAGCAATTTTTGTAAGCCACTATCATTTTAACCACTAGTAATCTTGATAAACCGTTAGTAGTTTATGCTAGCAATAGGTGATCTAAAGTGAAAGGGGAATTATTTTACTTTTTAGCATAACTTTCACACTAGGGGGCAATTTTGGAACTTAAATAGTAAGTGGATATTTGGTCCCATTTGTTATATGATAACAAACTTAAATTTTTAAAATTGTGCTATTTTTCACTATTTTTTGGGCTCAAAAGTATATTTTTAGTAATAAATTTTGATGGGGCATAACTTTAACAAAATTGTGCAATTGTCTTTTGAAACTTATCAAAAAATTATAAGGATTTTGACTATAAATATAATTTTTAGATTTGGTTAGAAATTTTTAATCAAAAATTGTAACAATCACTATGTTCTATAAATAGATGATGTAGTCTTCCATCTTGTGTAATTTGTAATCAAGTATTGTCATATATTTTGTGGGGCTTATTTTATAGTTTTAATGTAATTTTGGAGGTTAATAAGGAACAATTTAAGTGCCTATTTAAATTTATTCCAACATGGATCTAAAAATTGATCTATCAACTTCACATAGTTTTTACATGTAGAAAATTAAAGTACATCTTCTTTAATCAAATGGCTTATGGAAAATGCTATATGGTTAACTGCATGCACGTAAAAATGGTCACATTATAATAAGTCTGGTAATTAATTAAATACAACTTATTTAATTAATTCTCCTAGAGTCATCTACATATAAATAAATTTAATTATTTATTTATATTGTTCATTTTCTAATTCTTCTACCTTAATTAAATAAATAATTTTATTTAATTATTTACATCTCCACATTCCTCTTAATTAAATTAAATAATTATGATTATTTATTTTAATTATCATATTATTCTAAGTTTGAATATTTATATTCAAAATGGAATATTCCTCCTCTTCATCTCCTAGTTAAATTAAATATTTTAATTATTTAATTTAATGCCTTCTAAATCTATCTCTCTCACATAATTAAATATTGCTTATTTAATTATGCAAATTTCTAAATCCATCTTCACATATAATTAAGTTTACTTATTTAATTATGAAATCTCATTTCAACTGATTCTTCAAAACAAAAACTTTCCTTTGGTTCTAAATGGAAGAAAATGAAAAAGAGGAAGCCTTCTATCTCCCTCTCAAGCTTTCGAAAATCCTATACCGTTCATCTTGCTAGACTGAATCTCAACCGTTGATCATTGCCAACTAAGCTTTTTGCCATCAAAAATTTATAAATTAATCCTTTCACAAGCCATTTGGATCGAATCTTCAGACATCCTTATGCTGTCAAAATAATTCTTCCATCGAATCTTTAGACATCCTTATGCTGTCAAAATAATTCTTCCATCGAATCTTCAGACATCCTTATGCTGTCGAAATATTCTATCTTTCATCCATCATTCTCCTTCAAATCTTTACCATATCGTTATGCTGCTGAAGTGAACAACCAACATTCCTCCATTATCAACCTTCAAAATCTCGCATTCTTAGTATAGTATGTATTTATTTTTAAATCACGTTCTTTAGTAGTCATTTTGTGGAGCTTAGCATACAAATCAGAGAGCTTTAGCAAAAATACTAGAGATAGAGGACAATGGGACGTCTTCAGAGGAGCTACTGCATTAAGAGTTTGCTTTACTTTGTTTAATCAGTTTTCCTTTGATTTAAAGTTTCATTGGTGTGCTTGAATAGTATTTATCTCATTTTAATACACACATTTTTTTAATCACACATTTTTGGCGCCCACCATGGGTCTTTTTCCCCATTTTTAATATCTACTTGCAGGTTTTATTGATTTTTTTGATGCAGATCTGACAATTTTTGGAAAAAATTGCAAGTTTTACCAATCTCTTCATATCTTCTACACAGCTGAGAATTTTTCTATAATATTTTTACAGAGTCTTTTGCATCATCTCAAGAGGCTACAGTAAAAAAATCAAGGGTGTATCATCGTTTTTGTAAAATTTATTGTAATTTTATATTTTTTCATAAAATTGGTTTTCTGAATGCAAATCAGTGAATTTTTTTTTAATTTTTTACATTTTCAGAAATCTCTTTAAATTCTAATGGGGGTCTGTGTTTTACAGATTTAATTTTGAGGTCAAATACAATGCAAAAAAAATCAATCTTCATTTTCTATGTGATTTCCATAAATCCGTGTTTCTAAGAGCAAAACAGAGAATTTTTCCCACTTCTTTACATTTCTGGAAAGCTCTCAGAAAATTAATGGGGATATCTTCTTTGAGTTTTCATTTTTTAGATCAATAAAATCGTCAAATACTGAAATCCAATTCGGCTATGCCAAAAACATCTCTGAAATTGCAAATTTTTTTGATGACTTTATTTTATCTTGTAGGTGATCATAAGGAGCTCTAGTAGCAGCAATATCACTCACAACAATAATTTGGAAAGCGAAAATAACCAGGTGCACTCGTTTCATCCTTCATCTCTTAATCTTGTTTGTCACACATTTCAATTTGGGGCATAAAATTAATCATTGTTTGCAAACACATTTGGATTTGGGCTCTTAAAAATGAATATTGTCTTCAATCACATATTGAAAATTGGGTCTAAAATTCACCACTGTCTTCCATCACATCTTGATTTAGGATCTAAAAAGAACAAGTGTTTGAACTTTTTTTACACACGTTTCATTTCTAATCTAAGGGAAATTAATCATTGTGAGTGTGAATCAAGTGCGTGTGTGATCACAAACACCTCACTTGGTTTGCTTTTGTCAAACCCTTCATAGGAGGCCTGCTGGGGGATTTCATCACCCTTGGGACGACCTCAATCGAAGTGTGAATCGAAAGACACGCTTGTTTGGGAGTTCAAATCTTGTCACTCTTGGCTAAGCCCCAAAGAACTTTATACCTTTGGAAAGTGAAGGTGAAGGGTGGGTTACCCCTTTCTCCCGGCTGTGTGATAGGATTTTTCTTTCAAATCATCCTTAGTCAACCTTGTTCAAACTAGTTTGAAACCTAATTGGCCATACCCACTTGACTAGTTCTAGGACTTGTTGATGTGTCTTCTTCAAATGTGTGATTAATAATCACATTCATAAATTTCAAATTCAAACTTTCTTATGTGTATTGCGTGTGTGATTCATATGTGTGCATCTGTGATCATTCATTTAAACATTTCCAAATCAAGCTAAACACCAAACACATAAAGACAAGTCACTCTACACATTCTTCCAATACATTCACATCATATACATTTCATCCTAATCAAACCAAGTCATCCAATCTAATCATTCCACATTATCACCATCACCACTTGTCAAAATGGTCATAATCATAAACAAGCCCAATCCTAATCATAAATCCAAAATCATAACCCAAGGGGGCTATCCCTCTAGGCCAAATCATGAGACAAAACCTAAGCCCGAGATCATCATTCAAGGAGTCCCTTTCTCTAGATCAAATCATGAAACAAAACCAGAACATAGAATCAGACTTCAAGGGGCTTCTCCTACCACCTCTAATGATGGCATGAACTATGTTGCATACTTTGAGGAACAAATCGATATGCAAGAACTTACCCACATGTGTGACACCATGGCCACATTAGAACACAAATCCCTAGCATCCCAACTTCGAAACCTCCTTCAAACACTTCACCAAATACCCAAACCCCTAGACCATCAAACCATACAAAGCCTTCAAACCCTCTTCCAAAATTTTCAACAAATTAAATCACCTCAAATCCAACACCTCCTAGCTCAAGCCAATCATTTCATTGCCACTTGTCAAATTCAACAAACACAACATCATCCCCTATCCATTCATTATCACCCTTCCACCTCATACCAATCTAATCCATCCACTTCTTTGTATGTCAATGCCACATCAACCTATCAAGCCACATCACAACAAACACATGTGAACTTAATTTCTACCTTTCAACAAGGCCAAACTTCCTCAAGTCTTAATGCCACCTTCGACAAGGGGAACACCAATCTAGTTCATGCACCTCTAACTTTATCATACCATCATCCAATCAAAATCAAAATCCTAAGCCAACACCTCCCATCCCTACACCTCCAAAGGATGTGACCCAAGGGCTACTAGCAAGGAATCAAACATTGCCATGTCATCCAACTCATATTCTTGAACATACAAAAGAGTCATCAAACATCATGCCAAATCCTTTAAGCCAACCATGTCATCCACAATCCCTTGATCCAATTCAAGAGTCATCCCCTTCCACCTCCATTCCAATAAGTCATGAGGTATGTCAAGAGCACAATCCTAAACATGTAGAAACATTACCCCCTCATCCACATAAAGATCAACACCCTCCCAATGATTCCATTCATAACATACCTAATACTATTCATGATCAATCTTCCATCTTTGATCAAGACCCCTTTTATGATCAAGAAGACCATGATGATCCTCTTAGCCAACTTTATGCATTCCATGGTCAAGAGATTTCCACCTCACCCATCCATGATGCACAAACATCCACTTCCCTTGATGAGACATATGCCTCCCAAGCCAGCATAGAAGATCAAACAAATATCTTGGATCTAAGTGACCACAAGGCTAATCAAGATCCTAATGATCCTCCATCACCCACTATCGACCCCATTGCAAGTCCTCCATCATATCCTATTGGTTTTTCCACCCTCATTCATGAATGTTCCTCCTTCGAACAACAACCATTATCTTCTCCATCCTATAAAGAACTCATGTCTAGTGTTCCACCTACACCTGGTTCCATCGTCCATTGCACACTCCAAAACATGACCATCAAGGTAAAGGTCTAGACCTTCATAAAAAAAGTATTTTGGATCCCATCCATGTCAAAGTCCCTCCACACTCTTATGACCTTGAACCTACACCCCAAGGACAACAACCTAAAGATGTTGGTACTTCCTCCATGCATCCCAAGTCCACTTTCCATCATAAAGCCTATCGTATCCCTAAAACATATGTTTCCATTCCACCTCCATCATCCTACAAATGTCAAAAGCATGTGACCATACACCTTCCACCATCAACTCTACCACCATTGCTTCCAACTCCCAATATTCCTCCATCTAATCTACCTCCACTTCTCCCAACACCTAATATCCCCATTATCCAATCCCCTTATCCCTCCATCCATAAATACCATAACATTCCTAATCATGACCAACAAATGCACACATTATATAAACATGAAGCTTCCACCCATTCCACCATACCCATGGGATTCAAAAGAAAGAATTTCAATGCCTCTACCTATAAAGTAAAAAATTCTAAAGGTTCTCATGCCTTAGGACATCAATACAAAAATTCAAAGCAAAATACATCTAAAAAGCTATATAAGCCCATACCTCCAAAAGTAAAGGCCCAAACTAAATTAGTTTGGGTACCTAAGCAAAAAGAAAGCAAGTCAAATGAGGCATATACATCACAAAAATCCCAACCATCCCCTTCCATCCAAAACGCACATATTTTCAATCACACATTGATGGTTGGGAGCTTAGCATACAAATCAGAGAGCTTTAGCAAAAATACTGGAGATAGAGGACAATGGGACGTCTTCAGAGGAGCTACTGCATTAAGAGTTTGCTTTACTTTGTTTAATCAGTTTTCCTTTGATTTAAAGTTTCATTGGTGTGCTTGAATAGTATTTATCTCATTTTAATATGCACATATTTTCAATCACACATTTTTGTGATGTGAATGACAAAAATTGTAACAATCACTATGTTCTCTAAATAGATGATGTAGTCTTCCATCTTGTGTAATTTGTAATCAAGTATTGTCATATATTTTGTGGGGCTTATTTTATAGTTTTAATGTAATTTTGGAGGTTAATAAGGAACAATTTAAGTGCCTATTTAAATTTATTTCAACATGGATCTAAAAATTGATCTATCAACTTCACATAGTTTTTACATGTAGAAAATTAAAGTACATCTTCTTTAATCAAATGGCTTATGGAAAATTCTATATGGTTAACAAATACAATTCACAAGGGAGTATGAGTAGTGTATCTATCAAAACAAGTTATATGAGGGCATGAGGATAATTGAATTTCATGTATCTAATAATTTAAAATTTTATCTTGTCAATTGTGCAACTCCTAAGTAATTGTGAAATAGTTTTAATGACTTGTCTGTTATCATTGATGAATTTAAAATACTACAATTGGATGTTAAATTAAAAACACCATCTTTAGATTATGTCCCCTCTATTGCATTTTTTTGGTCAAATTTAATTCTTTAATTTCTCAACTTCAAGGTTGTAGAAAAATAAAAATAGATAAAGAACATATATTTTTGTTCCTATTAAAGCTAAAAAGATTCTAGCAAGTATTTTCTTATACCTTATACACTAGTATGGATGCTCTTGGGAAAAACATTATTATGACTACTTTTGAACAATTGTGTGGAAGACCCACTAGACAGCAATCTAAGTTACTCTCCATGGATTATGTTACCTCTTTAAAATTCAAGCACTATTAACCAAAACATCTAAGAGAAAAGGTAAGTAGTATTATAATTTTTTTAAGGTAGAATCAACTTTAGAAAATTGGAATAAATCTAAGCAGAAGAACAAAAATGATATATAAGTCACATCATCTTCAAATTAAAGTAAAAATTCTTCCACTACAAAGAAGAAAAGTAGAGGACCATCTACGTTTTATGCATTAAAAAATTATGACATTAAGATTTGTCATTTAAGGATTGCAACCTTGAAAGAGGTCATGCGAAATCACAACATTGATATTCCCAAATCTAGCAAAGTTCAAGAACTTACATCTAGAGGTTTAAAATCATCCATAGACAGTTGGATAGTTGAGACAAGATCCTCACATCACATGATAGTCTTGAGAATCTTCTTGATAGCACCCCTCAAATTGTAATTGGTAACTCTTCATGGATTCTAATTTTGGAGTAAACTAGTGTATAATATATAGATAAATCCATTCAAAATTTTCTCTTTATTGTCAAGATTTCTATCAATATTATCTTTTTATACTAGATTTTTTATGCTAAGGATGGGAAGATGAGTTTTCACCATATGATGTAGTTATTTGAGAATTTCAACATTCAAAGGAAATTGTTGCTTCAAGCAGAGTTGATCATGGGTATAGATTTATAGGTTTCATGGTTTTGAGTCATCTTATGGTTCATAACACATTACCCATGTATGTTATTTGAGTATACTTTGACATGAGAGGTTCAAACACCTTTATTAAAGGTATGTTTAGTATTTGAGCACATATAAGATGTTACTTGATATTCCTAAGGTTTTGTGCATAGAGAGCATTATTGAAGTTACATCATTAATTTACATCAAGAATCCTTTCCTAAGGGTTAGGCCTATTGTACTACTACCTAACTTCATGTAACCTCAAATCATTTTCAACTCCATTTTCAAGAGATAATTATCTATTCACCTTCATTTATAATTACTCTCATCGCACATGGGTGTACTTTCTCAAGTATAAAATTGATTTCTTTACCACTTTCATGACTTTCAGTGTGTTCATAGAGAAGCAATAAAATTATTCTATTCAATGGATATGCATAGTTTATGGGAGGAATATTTTAATGAGGAATTTCAAGATTATTGCACTAAGCATTATCATCATCATCACTATTTAGTTCCTTATATTCCTCGGTAGAATAGTGCCACTAAAATAACATATCACTAAAGGAGATGGAAAATTGTATGCTTCAAATTGGTCTATGGCCCCTTAATTTTGGGATATTTTTATTATTATTCCAAATATATCCAAAGCTACATTCCCCAAAAGACAATTTAAAATATTACTCTAGAGGAGGCTTGTTCCAATATCAAGCATGATGTTTTATTCATCATGGTATTTGGTAGTGAGTCTTGGGCATTAATACTAAATGGTTGGTGTAATATAATGGAGAAGAAGAGTCAACCATATACCTTTGTTGGTTGTTATGAATATTTTAAGGCTTATTGATTGTTTGATCCAACCAATAGAGATGTATACTTTCACATATATGTTTGATTTGATTATTCTTTCACATATATGGATCCTCGATCTACTTCTTCTCCTCACTACCTACTCTACCTTATTCATCTCATGAATATACCTTTACACTTAAGGACACTTAAGATGGTGACCCTATACTTCCATCTTTATCACCTTCACCTCCTCCTACTCATGCTTTTCTTAGATGGTATCATAGTACTATTAAAGAGGAAATATGTTTAGGTTTTAATCCAATGAATTCTCATCACACCATCTCACATAATTTTGATAGTAATCATTCGAGTCATACTATATCTATTGATCCAAAAAAAAATTAGATGATTTCAATATTCCTAACTTGGATAGTGCTTGATGAAGAGTACTACACAAGACTTGGTTTATCTTCCTAAGGAAAGAAATATGGTTCAATGCAAGTGGGTGTATTTCACCAAGTATGCATTTAATAGTTCTATAAAAAGATATAAGACCCATCTTATATATAATTTTTTTCTTAGGTTGAGGTTATTGATTATTGTAAGAAATTTCCCATTATATCCAAGATGGATTTAGTTCACCTTGCACCTTTTATTATTACATCTTAGAGATGGTTAGTATTCCCAATGGATGTTAATATTTTTTTCTTACAGAGTGATCTTTATGAGGAGATCTACATGAAGCTATTGCAAGTACAAGTAGATTGGTGTTATCAAAGATGTCAAAAATCTTGTGTTGTCATTGGTATCAACTATGTAAGGAGGAAGAAGATCATTAGTAGAGGAGATTGTTGTGAGAGTATATTGGTGTTATCTATGCTTTGATTAGTTGTATTATGTAGTCATTAGTAAGCTACTAGTGTCAACCTCTAGTGTTGCTTTGATAACCTTCTATCTATGGTTGAGGAAGTGATGAAGGTGATGAGGATGTGTCTTTGATGCTTGGTTTTCAAGTGCTTTTGAGAAAATTTGATAAAAAGAGGAAACAATGTGTTGTAGTGTTGTTTTGGGTTGTAGAGTAGTATTTTGGTGTTGCTCCACATTTCTTCTAGGTTGAAGATATACCTTGCATTTCATATATGTTAATTAGATGTGTTCAAAGGTGTAGTATTCATAATTTGGTATGTTGGATTGTTGTGAAGAAGTTGTGTTCACCGATGTGTGAACAGTGTATTACAAAGGTGTCTGGGAGAAAAGTTTTTTCTTTGTGTTTATTTTCAATTTAGTTTAAGGTCTTATGGATCTGAAGGTGTGTTAATAGTGTTCAAGATTTCTTTAATTGAAGTTGATTACAGTTTGGTGCTTTAGAAGTCAATTTTCTAAGTTGTAGTGTATGGTAGGATTGTTTGAGTGTAGTGGGTGTGTACATTTCTCAGGTGAAAGTTGTTGTGAATGAGTTCATTGGATTTCAAGGTATTTATGGAATATTCCATGTTATGTTCAAGTAGCATTTTTTGTTCGCAAGTTGTTGTTGGATCAAAGGAAGTGTGTACTTCAAATTTTAATAGTGTTTACATGGGTAACAACCAACCTTGGTGTTTACACTAATTTCAATGGATGTTTATTGTTTGTAGAAATGTTTTGTAGCATGGTGTTATAGATTTGGCTCCCAAATAAGGAGTGGTGTGGTCCTCTTTCACTTCTATCCACCATAGAAATGTTTTGGTGCCAACCTAATTTGAACTTGCATGGTTGAGGTGCATAACCAACCTTGGAGAATGGTTCAAGGTTGAAGATAGTATAAATAAGAGTTGAGTTGTTAAGGGATGATGAGATAAACAAGTAAGATGTGAATGATGTGAAGTTCAAATTATTAGAGTGAGAATTTGAGAAGTGTAGTGTGATATTTCATGCACATTAGATTATTGGATGCAGTGAGCAGAAGGTGTCTACAACTCTTCAGTAAAGCTATGAAGGTGTTGGTGATATTGTGGTGGATTTCTCTATTACATTGAGATGGATTTATCTATGTAACATTCTTCTCTATCTTCTTTCTATTTTAGCAATGACCCTTTTGGAAGTTAGCCTTTCTTCTTAGGGAAATGAGCCATATTGTATTTAGTATTGATATTACTTTATATTGTGAGCTAATCCTCATCGTGTTTTTTCCCATATTGGGTTTTCCACGTAAATTTGGTGTTCTCTTATGTATGGTGTTGATTTGATTCAATTTTTGTTATATTTTTCATGCTAAATTATTATAATAGATTAATGGTTAATTAAGTTAATGTGGATATGAATGTGTAGGATGGTTTTGAAGTTTTAAGGTACAACTGATTCACCCCCTCCTCTTAGTTATCTTGTGCATTCAATAGAAGCAACCTCCAAGATTTGTGTAGGAATCTTTAGTTTTTTATAGTCTTCATTGTTAATTATATAGTCTACAACAATCTCATAAAGCTTTGTATAAGAATATTGATGGTTTATTTATTGTATTTGGTGTCACTTACTGCTACTTAGATCACACATTGTGCATTTAGAGATATGAAAATGAAATTTTGATACTATTATATTATTTAGATGATTTAATTCATATTAGTAGCTCCCCATCCATGATTTGGGATATTCAACACATTTTTATTAAGCACTTTTGACATGAATAATATTGGGCTTTTATATTTATTTCTTAGTCCTTAGGTTCTACAATCTACTAAGGGAATATCCATATACCAATAGAAGTATGGAATTGAATTGCTTCATTAGTTTTACATAGTTGATTTTAGGCTTGCTCCTACACCATTTCACTCATATATGACTTTGATTTCTTCTTGCGCAGTACCTATAGCATCATAAATTGTCACCCTTTTATAATTTCACACTAGTTTTTCCTCCCCCCTAAGTGTTTGGACCTAATTATACACCTTGTTTCCTAAATTATATTCCATGGCCCATTATAACATTTATTAGAAAATAAATGTGAAAGATAAAATTATGCATTTAATATTTTTCCCCCTAGACTTTGGATCCTGAAAAAACTGGGATCTGTTCCAGGGTGTAGGGTTCCCTACACCTCTTAATTCAAATATAAATTTAAATATGTTAGTGTTGGAAGTTTATTATTTGAAATCTAGATTTTAATTGTCGACTAACGATATTTAATTTTCAAGAAATTAGAATGATTTCATATAAATAAATAGTATTTTCACAATTTTAATGAACAAAAAAAGGAACTTTTAATTAAGTGAAGGTCATAAAAATCAATTCAAGAGTAGTCAAGAGTAGAAATTTTAGTGTTATTGCAATATTTCAATATTCAAGCATTATGTCAAGTTTTATGTGAGTTTGTTCATGTTTATACATGCATTTTTTTGTGAGTACTAATGCTTGTAGGTCTTCAAGTCAAATTACAATGTATCCTTGAAGGTGATGAGTATGACTTCATTCCATTAAGGAAAATAGATCTGAGTGGTGACTTTCCACAAGTTGCCAATTCATTACTTGTTATTATTTAGCCTCAATCTCTCAAAAGGATGTCTCTCTTTATCATCAATTTTTCCATTGTGGAGGTAAAAATACCAACATGGGGCTTGACTAAGGCAAGCCCCTATATGGCATAAAAATTTCTCTCTCTTTATATATGTATATTATAGATTTAAAGAATATTGGAGGAAGATTGAAGATAACTTTCTCATTCATGCATTTTAACCCTACAAGTCAATAAGATACAAAAACTCCATTATCCCAATATTAGAGCCGACAACAGGATCTGAAAGGAAGAAGCTACAAACCAAGGACCTGAGGCTTGTGAAATCAATTTTTATTTAAGATACCCAGTCTAGGCCATCCTTGTGCCCTTGACCCCTTATAATCAGCTTAGATTCAAATCATAGGTGCATCAAAACCAAGGACCCGAGGCTTGTGAAATAATTTTTTTATTTAAGATCCCTAGTCTAGGGAACCCTAGCACCCTTGACCCCTTAAAATTTTCTCAGATTTAGATCACAGGTGCATCAATATCTACTCTTCTCATTTCTAGTCTTTAATTTTGACTATCGATTTCCAATTTTCCAAAATTCATATAAAAAACACTGTATTTTCATAGATTAGTTAGTTACATCATTGCATTTCATGAAAAAGTTCAATTCAAACCCTCAACTATTATAATTTAGATCCAAGGGCAAGACAGTTGTTGGTAAATTATTCATAACTCTTGTGTAGATCAAAATTCCCCTAATGTTAAGGTAAATATGTCACAATCATCATCATCTTGTGGAAAATGAATTAATTCTAGTGCTTAGACTTAGGATCACCTTTTCCACCCATAAAATTTTGGTGAACTTGATTGATTTAACATTGCATACCTTTTGAAATCTGAAGCATGTCATCCTATATATAAAGTTAATCTTGCATTAATTTTCATTCATCAGTTAGGCATTCATTATTTCATAAAAAAGCATTGAACAATCAAAAATTTGAATACCATATTGCATTAAAATTTCAAATAGGGTTAATTTCAATCATCCCAAGTCAAATCTACATCATAATTGCATTCACAAATCTACATTAGGTCATTCTAAATATGAAAGTGTTCATTGCATTCATTTAGGCATTTTGCATATAGTGAAAAAGGTAAAAATGGGGGAGATGTTTATTCAAAAATGCCAATGAAAATTATGAGACCTATGTAATGAATGAAATTAGCATCATGAATGAGATTTAATAGGGTTTCTTGTTTCTACAATCATCCTTGGATTTCTTTGCATAATATTGCGCCTTAGGTGTAGGATTTTTCCTTTCTTCATATGCCTGCATTTTCTGTAACTTTTAGTTATTTTATTATGCCTTCGGCCGACTCCAACCCAATAGTTCTTGCTAGTGTTAGTAGTTTGAAGGCTTTGCACAATGTCTCCTCCTTCGAACAAGCGACCCCAAAAAATTTTTTTGAAGGTGTTTCACAAGGTAAGTCCTTTGATTCCCCAATGAATGTGGTGCTTCCCGTCCTAGAATTTGATACTGCATGTCAATAGTTAAAGCAACATACTCTTGTAGGTTAATTTTTTTGGAGGACTCCCCATGAAAGTGTGTTAAAATACTAGGTCCATAAAATTTGGGTCCCTCATGGGGTCTACCTTGATATGGTCTAGAACTTGACTTGAGGTATTTTCTTTTTTTCATTTCATGGAAGTTAATCATGTTTAGGAAATCTTAATGAACCATGTTCCTCAGTATGTACAATACTCTTTGTTGGTTTTTCAACCTTGGACTCAAGATTTATTTATCTCTATGGATAGGAAATTACAGTCTGAGTTTGGATTGATTTGTCTGGATTTCCCTTGTCTTGCTTGCATTTTCTACACCATATAGCTTCATCTCTAGGGAAATTTATTTGTGTCGAACCTGACTGGTTCTCTCAAGCCTACCCTCAAAAGTTAATCTGTGTTGAAGTGGACCTTTTGCAAGATTTGAAAGAGTCCATAGATATTTAAATTGGAAATTTCTGGTATATCGAGGTCTTTTATTTTAATTTACCCAATACTTGTTATCAGTGCCAATCCATTTATCACAAGATCATAGATTGCCCCCTTTCCACCCCTTGCACCCAGTCTCCACTATGGGAATCTAAAAAGTGTTGGATGTATGTGTTGTTGTTGATGTCAATAGATCTTTGTTGTTGCATAGATATCAACCTATGGAGATGCTTTGATTGGTTGCATTATGTTGTCATTAGTAGTATCACTGATGTCAACCTCTAGTGTTGCTTTAATGCGCATATGTTTGTGCATGTTCAACTTCTTGTGTGATTGAGAAGTTGTTGCAGATGTTAAGATGACATTTTTGGTGCTTTGTTTCCAATTGATTTTGAGAAAAATTGAATAAAAGAGGAAACAATGTGGTAAAGAGTGTTTAGTGTGGTAGAGTAGTGTTCAGTGTTTTGCTCCACATTTCATGGTTAAATATCTTCTTGTGTGGTTCATATATGTTGATCAAAGGTGTTTAGAAGTGTTATATCCATACTTTCGAGTTCTAGATCATTTGACAAAATAAGTTGTGTTCACCAGTGTGTGAGTTGTGTTGCATTGTTGTCTAGGAGAAATGGTTTTGCTCCACATTTCTCCGCATTGTGGTTTCTGGTCTTATGGATTTGGAAGTGTTCTTATATTTCTCATATCTATCTTCAATCTGATTTGTTTGAGTTTTGGTGCTTTGCAAGGTTGGATTCATCAATTGCAGTATGTGGAAGGTTAACTAGTTGTAGAGAATGAGTACATTCTTCAGGTGTATGATGTTGTGAAAGATTTGTTGGATTTTAGGGTGTTGATGGAATTCCATATTGTTTTTAAATGTTGTGTGTGGTTTGTGAGTCATCTTTTGATTTGGTGAAGCATGTACTTAAACATTTAATGGTGTTAACATAGGTTCACGTGAGCTTGGGTGTTTACACTAATTGCATATATTCTTTAGTGTTTTTGGAAGCACGGTTTGGCATGTTTATGTGGAGTTAGGTCTGAGGTAATGTGTGTTGTGGTCCACTTTCATTCCTCTCTACCATGGGAATGTTTTGGTGCCAATCTAATTTGAATTTGTATGTTTGAGGTGCATAGCCGACCTTGTAGATTGTGTGTAAGGTTGAGGACAATATATGTGTTGGGTTGATGGAGGATTATGATGTGAAGTGTGTGTGACATGAATTATGATGTGAAGTGAAAAAGTATGAAGTACAGTGTGAGATTGAACAACTACGACTACTGGAAGCAACGAGCAGAAGGTGTGTACATTCTACAAAGTGTGAATGTTCTGGTGAAGTAGTGGTGGAATTTTTCTATAGCTCTGAGATGGATTTCTCATTGTAACAATCTTTTATCTTCTTCTTTCTAATCTAGCAATGAGCCATTGGAAATAAACCCTTCTTTCTTTTGAGTAGTGAACCCTTCGACAGTGAGCCTATTATATTTGATGTTGCAATTACTTTATATTGTGAGCTAATCATATCATGGTTTTTCCTTTCTTGGGTTTTCCACGTAAATATTGTGTTCTTATGTGTTTGGATGTGTTTGCATAACTGTTTCTCATGTTTATGTTCTACTAATGGATGATAAAGGTTTAATGGCTGTTAATGGTTTAAGGATTAATGCAGATCTAAATGTTAATGAGGGTTTGATGTTTTAATGTATAATTGATTCACCCCCCCTCTAAGTTTTCTTGTGCATTCAATGAAAAGCCTCACTCAGTGGAAGCCCCAGCCTCCAAATTAGAAGACAAATGGATGATGGTCAAAAAACAGAAAAAAAAGTACAATGGTGTAGGGATGACTTCCAAGGTCCCTTATCCTTTGGTTAAAATTTCAAACCATTCTGAGAAGGGGAAAGAATCTTATAGCACTGCTAAGGCTTTCCTAGTTCAACCAAGGCCCTCTGCAACACCTCATCTAGATTCTGTGATGACAACTCAACTAGGTGTGTCTCCTCCCATCACATAAACTCATAGGAGATCATGCATCCATTCCATGTCTCTTGAAGAGGGTGAATCTTTGAAAAAAAATGGAGGTTTTCCTCTCATCTACTTTAGTTGGGTTTAGTCCCACCATATTTTTTTTCCCTCTTTAGAAGAGTTGAAATCCAATGGAATGATTGAGTCCCATACATGAATTTTCTCTCTTGGAATGTGTGAGGTCTGATAGACCTCTCAAAGAAGTATTCTATTAGGGATAGTCTTCATAAGCATGCTAGCATTGATGTCATGTGCCTTCAAGAAGTGAAATTCATTGGTTTTTTGTTATCTTTTTCTTGCCAAGTCATATGGCCAACAAGTAAAATGTTTTCCAATCATTGTGTTGTTGGGCATCGCAGGGCGGTTACCATTTTGTCTCCACATTGGCATGATTTCATCATGGATCATGGGTATGACCCCACATATTGGCTTGTCTAGGTTCCTATAAACATTGATAATAATTCCTTTGGGATTATTAATGTTTATGCCTCAAATGATGTTGTTGAAAGATCTCTTCTTTGGCATTGGATTGTTGATTCTCAATCAGTGGCCACTTGGGGTCCTTTGTGGAAATTCCAATATGGTTGAGGTGGTGTATGAAAAAAAGGGTACTTTTGCTTTTTGATGGGTAGATGATGAGAGAGAAGCATGGTTTTACATGCGCAGTAAATTGGGTCTCTTCGACCCCAATATTGGTTGTCGCCATTCTCATTCCTTATGGCACACCTAGAGTAAATTTCAAGCTGAGTCTAATAGAATATTTAATTGTCTTGATCATGCTATGATATCCATGCAATCTTTCTTCTCCTTTTCTAGTTGGTCCCCTCTTTGGGATATGTTGTTAGTGGATGTGACCTTGTCAAACCACTTTCCCATTCATTTCTATATTGAATGGAAAGTGGGGCCACCTCATACCAGTAAGTCTCAATTTTTTTAATGCTTATTTTCTAAGTCATCAAACCACACTAGACCACATCAAAACTATTTGGAATATCGAATGCAGACCTACTCATTCTACGAGTTGGATTAAGTGGTGGAATGATGCCATTACCCGCACTACAAGGTTTCTTCGCATTTATGGGAATTAGCTAGCCATTTTTTGCAGGAAATCTTATGAGGCCACCAATTTAGATCTTTGAAGGGCCAGTGAGGCCTTAGCAGCTAACCCATTTACCTTATCCTTTCAATCTAGAG
>VDFB02009258.1:0-19482 GCA_007258455.2 Sequoia sempervirens | reverse complement strand
ACGGTTGATGAGTGCCGTACGTCCTCCACAGGCTTGAAGTCTTTTAGACGCCGTACGACTTCCTTCCCTGGCGAATTGTGCTGAGTGTAAAATCTCTGAGGCCGTACGATTTCCTTGTCTGGCGATTTGTACTGAGTGTAGAACTCCTGATGCCGTACGCCTTCCTTCTCTGTGCCCTGTGTGCCTCTGCAACGGAGAAACTCGTGCAAGTTTGTCCTCCCTTCTTCTCCTCTGTGCTCTTGTCTCCGACCTGTGGCTTCTTTAATTGGCCGTACAGTATGAGGTTTTATATTTATTTTATTTTTTTCCTTACTTTCCTTCACCCTTGGCCGTACGCCTTGCTCCCTTTTCGTGTTTTGACATATTTTAATCTTCTTTCCTTTAATCTTGCGCCTTTTACTCTCCTCAGTTAATTTCCCTTTTGGCCTTTTAATACTCCAGGCGTTTATTTTAATCTTCCTCACTTTACTTAATTTAAAATTTCTTCTGGTGGCCGACTTATTTAATTTATTATTTAATTTATTCTCCCTTTGTTTGCTTCCTTTTCCGACTTCTCTTTTGTTTCTTTTAATTTTCTCTTCTTTTTCCTTTTCTTCCCATACGCCTCGTTTTTCGTCACTTACTCCGTTATTTTCTTTTATTTTCATAGCTTCTTTTCTATTTATTTTTATTTTTTCCAACTTCCATTCTTTTTCTCTCTCCTCTCTTCTCTCTTCTTTTCTTTTTATTTTTTCCCATTTCTGTTCACCTTCTCTCTCCTCCCTTCTCTCTTCTTTTCTTTTTATTCCTCTGACTTCACTGTGTGTCGGGACTTTTAATTCTGAAGTGTAATACCATTTACATGTGTGTGGTGGCCGTTTATAACATTCTTCCTCGCAACAGGTTCCTATATATTCTATATCAAACCATTTATCCAGTAAAGGGGCAGGACCAATACCTCGAAAACTTCCGTCGACGTACCTTCCGCCGTACTGTTGATACCACGTAACATCGTCGCCTTGTACTGTCGGCGGTCCCGCCAGGTTAGGAATTATTTTCCAGAGTCCATCTTGAGTTACGATCTTCCTAACCCTTGGTATTTTTCTTCTTTCTCGACGCATTTGTTTCAGGAGATCTTCTGTATATCCATCTACTGTTGACACAAACGTATCTTCTGTCTTCAACACCGTCTTTAGACAAGGAGCCTTCTTCTCGAAATAAGCATCCCATTGCTCATCAGTCCATTCCTCCTCGTCATCTTTTTGCAGTTCATCTTGTTCTTCTGCTTGGTTCTCCTGTTCCGCTTGGGCTTCTGCGTCCAAGTCCTTGGCTATATATCCCCGTCTTATTCCTTCATAAGGGGCTACATAGTGCCAATGTCCCCCCATTCGACGCCACAATGCAGGGGTTCCGAAAACTGCATTGGTCAAGTGCTTGTGTATTCGTGGTACTGCAATTCCTTCTACTCGCTTTTCTGCCAACCTCTCTTCATTTATTTGATCTCGTCCTGATTCTGCCCAGACATTGTCTGCTACATAACCAGGACCTCCTAGTCCCCAGTCTTGTTCTCTCGGGCCTTCACTCTGCATAGACCAATCTTCCTTTGTTGCATAGCCCAACATGTTTATGGCGATAGTATTCTTCTCTTTTCTCTCCTGGTATGGTTTTAGCTTCGATCCGTTGATTGCCTCCGGTATCAATGACCCATCGATATTTTCCAATTTTATAGACCCATTGTCACCTACTTCCCGAACTCGGAACGGTCCCAACCAACGAACTTTAAACTTCCCTGGCTTGATCTCGTTACGGCCGTTATACTTCAGAACTAACTGTCCCGGTCAGAAATTCATCCGCCAGAGATGCTTATCGTGCCAATATTTTCGTCGCCGTTGCATGTTCTCCGTCGCCCATTGTGCCATCACTCTTCGCTCATCCAGCTTATTCAGTTGGTATAGTCTTTCTTTCAAGCTTTCGGTATCGCCCAATCGGTTCTCCACGGCTATCCTCAGACTTGGTACCATATATTCCATCGGCATCACCGCCTCCTGACCGTACATTAACTGGAAAGGCGTGTGGCCCGTTGTTACCTTGTACGTTGTACGATATGCCCATAGGACGGCTGGTAACCTTTCTTCCCAGTCAGCTTCTTCCACGCCGCATGATTTGTGAATTACTGACACGAGCACCTTATTTGTAGACTCCGCCTGGCCATTAGCTCGCGGGTAGTACGGACTGGACAAGTTGTGAAAGATTCGGAACTCTGTCGTCATCACCCTGATAACATGATTGACGAAGTGCCCTCCACGATCACTCATAATCCGAATGGGGATGCCGTACCGTGTAACTATCTGCTCATAGATGAATCTTGCCGTACTTTGTGCTGTGTTGTCTGGCAACGCTCGAGCTTCAGCCCACTTCGTCAGGTATTCTGTAGCGACCACAATGTATCGGCATCGATGCAAGTGACTCACCTTCAACGGTCCGATGAAGTCTAACCCCCATCGTTCGAACAACTCCTGCGGCTGTGAGGGATGCAGTGGCATGAAATCCCGCTTCAATGGTTTCCCGACCCTCTGGCAAGTGTCGCAGCCTACCACCCATTCTTTGGCGTCAGTGTGCATCGTCGGCCACCATAGGCCTGCCAAGAGAATTTTCCTTGTTGTAGCATCAGGTCCCATATGGCCGCCAGCCAGTCCTTCATGTGCCTCTTTCAGTACGCCAGGTATTTCTTCCTCGACGACACACCTCCGAAGGATCTGGTCGGGTCCCATCTTGTAGAGTAGCCCATTGATCAATTGAAATGTCTTGCTTTTCAGTACGATCTTCCTCCTCTCGGCTGGTGGCATATCACTTGGGAATGTGGATGTGGACAGATCGTCCCCGATCTTCTCGTACCATGACAGCAATATTGCAATCTGAAATAAATGTGCGTCCGGAAAGTCTTCGTTCACCCCATCCTCTGCAGGTTCACCCGACCGGATCCTAGATAGTTGGTCGGCAATAACATGGCTTTTCCCTGGCCGTACGATGATGGTGAACGTAAATTCTTGTAATAGCAGTAACCATCTACTCACCCGTCCTTGGATAATCGGTTTGTTTACCAGGTACATCAAAGCTTGGTGGTCAACGCAAAAAGTGAACGGCGTGGCAAGGAGGTAATGCCTGAACTTCTGTACGGCGTACACCATTCCTAGTGCCTCACGCTCGGTCGTACTATAATTCCTTTCTGCCTTTGAGAGTAGCCGGCTGGCGAAGAATACTGGGTGATCCAACCCGTGCGCTCCCACTTGTGCTAGGGTTGCTCCGATGGCAAAATTAGAGGCGTCTACATGTACGTGGAATTCCTTATCCCAGTCCGGGTACATTAATATGGGTGAGCTGATCAGTCGCTCCTTCAGTTCCCGGAATGCCTTCTCCTGTTCTTCGACCCACACGAATGGTTGGCCTTTCCTCGTCAGTAGGTCGAGAGGGTACGATACTTGGGCAAAATTTTTAATAAACCTCCGGTAGTATCCCACATGGCCGAGGAAAGACTTTACTCCAGTGACATTCTCGGGAGCCTCCATCTGTACGATGACTCGCACCTTGTCAGGATCCGTTTTCAACCCAGCTTTGCACACAATGTGTCCGAGCAACTTCCCCTGCGGCACCATAAATCTGCATTTCTTTGGATTCAAGGCAAGGCGGGCTGCTCTACACCGTTCCATGCACTCGCCTAAAGCTTTCAAATGTTTTTCCTTGTCACTATAGATCGACCAATCATCCAAGAAGGCTTTGAAATTACCTACTGACATTTTATCAAAGATGTGGAGTATAATCCTCTGAAATGTAGCTGGTGCGTTGCATAATCCAAACGGCATGCGGTTGTATGCGTACACCCCATCCTCGACGACGAATGTAGTCTTTAATTTGTCCTCCTCGGCGATGCTGATCTCATTGTAACCCGAGAAGCCATCTAGAAAGGAGTACATTTCGTGCCCGGCAACTTCTTCCAGAATCGAGTCGGTGAAGGGAATGGGAAATGGATCCTTGATAGTCACTGCATTCAGGCTACGGAAGTCAACACAGATTCTAATTTGCTCCTTCTCTTTCTTCAGTGATATGACGATCGGCGATACCCACTCGCTGACTTCCACTTTGAAAATAATGCCGGCCTCCAGCATCTTCTCGATCTCCTCCTGTACTTTAGCGGCATAATTTTTGTTCATTCTGTACGGTCGCTTTCGTACGGGCTGGGCTCCCGGTACGAGAGGAATCCTGTGCACACATAACTCTGGTGGGATGCCTTTTAAGTCCTTGTACGTCCAAGCGAAAGCGTCTTTATATTCCATGAAGATTCTAAACGCTGCCGCCTTCAGGACAGGGTCCCAGTCGTCACCGACTAAAATCTCCTTAGGTTTGGCTAATTCCCCGAGGTTTACTTTTTTCAACGTTGATTCCTCGTACTTCATGATTTTGTCCTGCTCGAACTTGTGGGCTGGAGTCACATCCAATTCGGCCGTACCTTCTTTATATTCTTCGTACTCAGGTGGAAATGTCTCACTGGTCGAGCCATTATCCTTTTCTACTTCCCCCTCCTTGACCTGCAACATGTGGCAATCCGGGTGGAAGACTTCATAATCCTCCATCTGCCAGTGAAACAGTCCGCTCAATGAACTGGTCTCATCTTCCGAGCAACTGCCAATCTCCAATACCCCTTCTTCATCTGGTTCCATTGTCTTTCTCTCATCATCATCTGAGTCACCTCCGGATTCCGATGCCGAAGATGCCAGATCCTCACTGACAGCCTGATTCTTCAAATCAATGGTGTATTTCCTCCCCCGATTTTCTATTGAGAGTGTATTCCGCTTCCAGTTGTGGGTTGCCTTGGCAGCAATCAGCCATCCCCGTCCCAAGAGTGCATCGTACGCTTTTTTCTCCATTGGGATGACTACAAAATTCAACAGAAACAGTTGCGTGCCGATTGAGACCTTCTGCTCCATTAGTATACCCAACGGTCTGATGCCATGTTGATCTGCTCCCACGAGGTGGAATGTCGGGGGCCAAAGAGTCGGCTTACCCAGACACTTCCAAGTCTCTTCTGGCAGTACGTTTACTCCTGAACCACCATCGATGATAGTATTAGATAATCTCATGCCCAAGATTTCCATCTCGACGACGGCTGGTTTCATCCCGATGCTTACTGCTAGGAGCATTGGATCCGAAGTCTCGGCTACCACTTCTGGCGTACGTTCTGGTGAACTCTTCGGAAGATTTTCTCCAATAGCATTGGTAAGTGCTACTTTGAGAGAAGGCATTGTTTGCAAAAGATCAGTTACCTTACTGGGTACGGTTGTGTGAAGCACCTGCCGTACGATATTCTTCTCCGACTCCGACTGTAGCAACGTACTGGTAGCTTTATAGTTCTTGCCTTCATTCTCCATTGCCTCGGCCACTTTTGTCTTGGCTTCCCGAAATCTTTCTTTCTCAGTACGGGGATCTGGATAATTTGCTCGTTTTGACTGTGCTCTCGTAATCGCCAAGACCTCGCCGCCACTTCCAAGATATTGATACTTCCTTTTGCTTCGACAAATGGGTGTCTTCTTGCGATCACCCTCGTCCACACCACTTGCAATGCCTCGCTGCCTTGGCCAGCCTTCGATATCCTCTAAAGTGACTTATTCATTACGCGCGCTCCTCGTGACCGATCATCGGTCGTCTTTTGTCAGTCAGATTGAATTTTTATTTCTGGCCAGATTACCGATTGTTAAGTGTAGCCTCCGTGGGCTGCATTATTGTTCTCAGGCTTCTGCGGGCGGTTGGAGTAAAAGGACTGTTCGCCTTGAGTGAAGAATACTTGCGAACTTTTAGTTTTTAAATTGTATGGGCACTCCTTGACGGAGTGTCCCATGACCTGGCAGATGTCACAGAATAACTTTTTTGGGCAACTTGCCTTTGTGTGACCTTCCGATTTACAGTCCGTACACCATAATTCATTGGCCTCTTTGGATCCTTCCCTGTCGGTCTTCAGTTCCTTCATTATCCGCATCATATCCCGCCGAAGGGCTTGTACGATTGCTGATTCATCGTCACTGTCCTCGGCACTCTCGTCGTCATCCCTCCTCTTCCCCTTCGAGGAGGTCCTATTTTCACTTTCAATATCCATCGCCCGATTGTAGGCTTCGGTGTACGAGGACGGTGGTACTACTTTCATTTTCCGCCGGAGTGAGGGAATCAGTCCTTCAATGAACCATCTTTTCTTTAACCCATCGGCCGGTTGTGCCTCCAGCTTCCCGATCAAGTCTTTCAACCTCCTGTTGTAGGTCCGTACGTTTTCATGCTTCCCTTGTTTGGTATGATAGATTTCTGTGACGATCTCACTATCGTCCCGCAGAAGTTTGAACTCCGCTTCAAAGTTTTGCTTCAGGACCCTCCATGTGGCTCTTTGCGCTTGATCCAGTTCCGAGTACCAGTCAATGGCACTGTCCCTGAGTGTTGCTGGAAATGCCTTTAGCCACTGGTCGGGGTCATCCTGCCCGCTGGCTATCCAGATAGTCTCGCATGTCTTACAATGCCGTACGGGATCCTCAGAGCCATTCCCCATGAATTTCAGCAACTTTTGCCGATCCGGTTGAGCCATCTTTACCGGTTGACCTCCTTGTTGACCTCCTTGTGTTTTGGACCCGATTAGACTAGTGGATTCCTCGCTACGTCCCTGTGCGTCACCAGCACTCTCGGCCACGTACGAGTCACTGCCACGTCCTTCGTCAGCGTCCGCAACACCGTGGGTCTCCTCAGGATCCCGCCGATGCTCTCTCTGCCCTAGGGTCTTAAGCTCTGGCCTTCCCCTCCGTAACTCTGTGTCGTCGTCCGAGAGTGACAACTCTCGAAATCGTCTGATGCTACTATTCAATTCATCTTCATTGTCATAGAGGTTATATTTTTCTGTATAAGGGGTGCTGCTGAAGGGGTCTTCATCCCTTCCTTCTATCAAACTGTAGTGTGCTCGTTCAATAGATGTGTCTATTTTTTGCAAATTTTCATATGTTATTTTTATGCTCTGATTAATTTCAATTAAGTCCTCATCTAGTTCCTTACCGACTTGCCTTAGTTGTCTTCGCCGATTTTCTTGCTCTTGTAGTCTGAGTGATCGCCGAACTTGCTCTTCCGAAGTCCCGTGCCCGTCAGGTACTCTATTCTTATCTTTGTTCGGCCGTACGGGCATTTAGTTGTTCAAGCGATCATTGCTGGTTGCCGGAAGTGCAGCGCCGACTAGTATCCCGTTCTTCCTCTTCCCGTTTGTTTCGGTCTTCACAGCGTTGCACGATTTGCTGCCTTCGGCGCTCGCGATCCTCTTCTTCACGCAAGTCTTGCAGAATAATGAAATGGCGGGCCAGCAACCTGGGCATGCGGTTCAGAAGGTGGTTCACCTCGTCGTTCACTTCCAGCCGATCCCAGATGACTTCCTCAGGGATCTCCCGAACGAGGGATTCCCTACGTACGTGGTCACGGAGCGAGATTTTCCACAAATTTACCAAATCTTCTGTCAATGAGTTTTCTCGTTCCTCATTAGCATTTATAGGTTCTTCCGCTGGTTGACCCATTACGCTGCCATGGTGGATGATGCCCTAGTCCGTTCAGGCAACGGCGCCAAATGTTTGCCTACGGAATGGGATTCAAACTCTACGTACTACTGGCAAACTTGTAATAACCAGAACATAGGATAAAACAGTAAACTGAAAGATATCATAGTAAAATGCCAGAAACTTTATTCATTCTCAAGAATATCATGTACAAAGAGTATCACAATGCGTACAGTATAACCATCGGCAACAAAACTCATTCATTCTTATTTCCCGACTACATCCACCCGACTACATATAACGCTCGGCGGTGGTTAGACAACCAACCGACACGACGTTTCATAACAACATTACATTAACATTAATCTAAACATATTTTCCCGAAAGTACATGACATTACATGACATTATTATTCTTTACTAACTATTGTTTTATTTGACAATTGGTCGACTACGACCGAGGCCGACTACGGCCGACAACAAGGTAAAATATCCGACTAACAACTTGTCTATTTTTCAAAAATACACTTAACGTCTGAATATCATTAGATAAGAGTTCGAGAAGAAGACATAGAGAAGATTGCATTTGTATGCCATTTTGGGCATTATGAGTTCCTGGTTATGCCTTTTGGCTTAACAAATACTCTAGCAACTTTCCAATCCTATATGAACCAAGTCTTTAGCAAGCAACTCAAAAAGTTTGACTTGGTATTTTTTGATGATATGTTGATATTTAGTAAGATTTGGGAGGAACATATGGAACACTTGGATGTGGTTTTGAGAATTCTTGAGGTAGAATCATTGTTTGCAAAGGAATCTAAATGTGAGTTTGCTATGACAGAACTCATGTATCTTGGTCATGTGATTAGCTCTAAAGGGGTTAGAGTTGACCAAGAAAAGATTAAGGCTATTTTGGATTGGCCCCCACAAAAAACTCTTACTCAATTGAAGGGTGTTTTTGGGCTTTGTGGCTTCTATCAAATGAAGGGATTTTCACAGTTGGCTGCCCCACTTACTGATCTCACCAAAAAGGGGGCATTTGTATGGTCTACAGTAGCGCAGTAATTGAAGATACATAGGAAATACGGGGATCAGTATTTCAAGACTTTTTAAAACTTTAAACCAGATTTAACATGTAAATCAGAAATCAGAACATTAAGAGCAACCTCAAACACCATTAACAAGAACACCAGGATTACGTGGAAAACCCTTTTGGATAAAAAACCACGGTAAAATATTGCTTTTATTTATCCAAAGGGCACCAACCCTGATTACATAAGTGAGCACCAACTTCCATGAAGCACCAACTTTGATTTCATTTAGTGAGCACCAACCCACCGAGAGCACCAACCCTCCTTCGAAGCACCAACTCTGAAAACACCAAAGCACCAACTCCAGACTACGAATACAAATCTGTAAACGCTAATTAAAGCAATGCCTTCACATGAACTGTGAGGTTCTCAAACACATACACCCATTGAAGACATCAAGTATCTACGACATAAATTCACCTCTTCCTAAGCAACATTCATTACTCACAGCTTCACTCTTCATTCATAATCCCAAACCAAAATGCAGTTCTCCTTTCATCTCAATGCCAAACTCATAAATCTTCACAACTCTGCAAAACCTTTTGTTCAAATCCTCAACACCATACAGAAATACACATAGATAAAACGCTACTGCTCATGCATCTTCATACAGATATACCATTCAGCACACACTATACCCTTCAAAACCTCACACTTTACTTCTCACCGCATAGTTAAAAACAAAGACATCACTTCTATATTTTTACAAATACCATAAATAACCATACCCATTCAGATTTTTAGCAACCATCAAGTTAATCTGTTTATGTAGACTTCATTCAAAGGAAAAACTTCACTCTCAAGAAGCTCAAACACTAACTCCTCTCATTTGCTCTAAAAAGCTTTAATATTATACTTGGCACACACACACACCCCACTAATTCATTTTGCACAACCAAAAGAAAATCTCAATTCCTTCACCTCACGGGTCCATTACATTAAGCACTTCACCAAAATCTACAGACCTGACCTTTTTTTCTTTTTTAATATTTACCCAAACCATACTTCAACATATTCTCTAAGCTAGCTCACCCCATTCGTATAGCTCCAAAGTATTATGAATATCAGCTAAGACTGAAGCTAACTCAAAATTAAAAACGTGTTGTTGTACCCCAAAATTAAAATTTTTGTTACACTTAGACATTTTGAAGAAATGAGTAAAAGTCTTGTTAAAATTGTCAAAAAGGTCAAAATTTGGGTGTGTGTGTCTTGCATGAGGGGTTAAAATGTGAAATTCCCAAAATTTGACGATCTGGGTCTGCTCAGAGCGACCTAATCTACAAAACCCAGATCTCAGTTTTTCATCCCTACTTTTTAGGAAAATTGCTATTTTTTGAAATTTCCTAAAAATAGTAACTTTGTCTGGGTTTTTCTGGATTTCTTTTGAAACGGATACTGGCAAAACTTTCTAAAAAAAGAAAGTTTCTAAGAATAGAAAGTTGGTCCGATAGGGTTCAAACTGATTTTGATTGGCTCAAAATACGTCCATATCAGGATGGTGTAGTCAAAATCTCAAAATAATCAATTTTTCCCTAGTGGGTCTATTCTGCTTTTTCAGAAGCATATTAGGAGCTCCAAGGTCATCAATGGAGGTCAATCAGCTGCCAAGTGTCACACTCAACACTTAGGCGTTGAACAGAAGGTGAGTTGGTAAGCAAGCACAAAGAACGGAGAAGAAGGTGAAAACTGTAAAAATTTTCTAACACTGCTTGTCATGGGCGCCCTAGGAGAGAATAGGCGCCCATCTTTTTAGGGCATTAAATGTTGAAATTAGGGTTAAAGCCTCAAGGCAAAGTTACTCAGTCTTCTTCCAGCTTCGCAACGAATCCAACGGTGCAGTCGTCGGATCATCCATTCGTTCGGGATTCGAAATCAAACAGGGAAGATCCAAACAGAAGTCAGAATGAAAAAGAATGAAAATCACCAAAATTTTCTAAGTTTGGGAACTTTGGGCGCCCCTGGTGCAGAAGGGCGCCCGGCTTTTTGAAGGGGCAAATCCAACAGTTAGGGTTTCCTAAAATACTCAATCTCTCCGGGATTCAGTCTGCTTCGCAACGAATATCTTTGTCAAGGCATCGAACAAGTCAATCTCCGGCGAATTCAAATCAAAGTTGAAGGTACAGAATGAAGGTTTGAATCTGAAGATAAAATCTAATTAGATTTTTTTTTTATTTGTTTCCCTCCTTATTTCTCCAAAAAGGGTCACCCAAGCCCAATTAAAATAACAATATATTTTTGGTGCCAAAAATTCAAATTTAAATATTAGTTTTCTCCTCCCCCTTGGCCGCCAAAAACCAAAAATAATAAAATATTATTTTTTTATTAATTTCCCTTATTCACTTTAGGAGGGACATTACAAGAGCTCTCCAAACTTCTTGGAGAAGCATGCTATTTTTAGACAGATGTAATGTCCCCATTTTAGCCATACGCTCCTTTGTGATTGATAGCCTATTTCCAAAAGCCCGTACGCTAGTCAGAAGTGGAATTAAGGTTTCCTATTTTTTAGGAAGTTTAGATGCAATTTTGAAAGCTTGCATGTGTGTATTTCTGACGAATGTCTAGTGGAGCTTTCTGGGTTTTCAGAGACCTCTGAGGTGGTGTGGCATGCATTTGAATCTGACAACCTTTCCAGGCACTTACTATTTATAGTAAGTCATGATGGCTGCCTGGTTTGTGTTCTAAAGGTATTTGAAAACACTTACTATTTATAGTAAGTCATGATACTGCTCAGTGGTGTTCAAAGGAAGTTTTGCAAACTTACTATTTATAGGAGTTTGCAATTTTTGGTAAGTCTATTTTTAACAGTATCATTTTGGCAGCATCTCAGTCATCTGCAGTTCAATATGAATGATCAGTTTGGTTCTCTGATTGAATTGAAGTGAATTTACTATTTTTAGCATATGCTATTTATAGTAAGACTATTTGTGGCAGTGATAGCATTTTAAGTTGGGTTCAACTCAGCTATCATCAATTTGCTATATTTGGCAATCTTCCAGTTCAGTTTTGGCATTGGTCTTGGCTACCTCCTTGAATTGAGTTCTATACTTAGTCAAATTTTATGTTTTGCAGTTGTACCCCACGCCTAGGCTTAATGACTTCAAGTCATTTTTAAAAAGGGGACATAAAGGGGTTGGTTTGAGCATTTAATATTTATATTAAATGTTTTATTGTTGCAACTTAAAGTGGGATGACTTGGAGAAGAATATTAAGAGTTTTAAATATTTTAAAAAGTGCATTTTTGGAGATGGGAGTCCCTTGGGGAAATTGAAAAGTTTTCTTTCTTGAAGGTTACTGCAGTATTTTGAATGCCAAGAGATCTATTTATTCCAGCCTTGCTCATTCATTCACATCTTTTGAAAATATTGTAAAGTTATGCTGCTGGTTTGAAATCTAGAATCCGGCTAAGGGAAAGCTTAGCAAATTTACTCCATTCTTCGGGCCTGAAACTATGGTTTCCTAGATGGTGGATTGAGAATGTGCTTCATTCAGAAGTGCATATTGTGCATCAAAGTTGAAGAATTTGGTGATAGTTTCAGTTTATACTTTGCTGGTTATTATCATAGCTGAAAGTAGTTTCCATTCGCAGCTCTTTAGATAAATTTATTTTCATTCTGGGCATTGAAAAAATCCATTCCTAGGCTGAAGGCGACCCTCTTGGCAAAGTTTGGGAATTTATTTTGCAGATTTCAATTTTTAATGCAAGATCGACCTTCCTAGAAGGCCGTACCATTGCTGGAGGTGTCTTGGAGTTTGTGCTTGAACATGTGATGAGCTTTGATGCAATTTTAGTGCTTGATACTGGGCACCATCCTCCCTAGAAGCAATTGCAATTTATTTTAGACTCTTTGGAGGTATTTTGAAGGAGTTGTGAATATTTTAATGTGTTACATCTTGCTGGTTATGAGTTTTATAGTTGCTGGTAATGTTATTTCAGTTTGCTGTTTATCATATCAGCTTATCAGTCGTACAGATTTTGACTTGTAATTTTTTAGTTGGAAAGTTTAGAAGTTGGGGAAACCATCTTTCTTCATTTGCATTGATTATTCAATTGTAACACTTGGTAAATTGCAGATAATTTGCATTGTAAGGCTAAGAATTAGTAGTACTAATCTAATCAATAATATTGTTGCATTTACTTTGTGATTGTAATGCAAACACTATAACCCCTGGATGGTTTACCGCCAGTGAGGAGGAATTAACATTGTATCTTTCATTTCTCACCCATTGTTTAAGTGGAGAATTCCCACTGCTATGTGGATGCCTGCTAATAGTAGATGAATTGTGTTTCATTGTAATTATCTTTCCCCCCACTGAACAAGTGGTAGCGTGGATTGTTCATGGTCGGATCACCGCCTACATTTCATTTCCAGCTTTGTATTTCAAATTCAGATTATTGCTAACAATCCCATCACCATAAGCTATCACCTCACCTTCAATAGGATCTTGGTGAACTTTCTTGGTGAAGGTTACTTTCAAGTTGGATATCTTTTGGGATCTAACGCTAACATTTGGCGTTGTGCTGGTTTGTGTTGCGAAAATCCAAGGAAAAAATTAAGGGGCATATTTCAGTGGTATCAGAGCAAAAGTTCCTGCCATCCTGTTGGGGAGAACAAAAAAATTAGCATTGCCACGATGGACATCAGCAGATTTGCCGAACAGTTCATGAGGGAATGTGAACATGATGCTTCCATATTCCATGCAGAATATCAGAGCATGTCAGATGAGTTCATGAATGATGTTTCTTTTGACACATATTTGAATTGTGTGGTAGCTGTGAAACCTGGAAAATTGGGTGTGGTCAACTACATCAAGAAAAAAAATTACAAGAGAAGCAAAACTTGCCATGGTTGAAGAATCAAGGAAGGAAGAAGCAAAGGGATCTATTTGTGGTTTGCAACCCACAAGTAAGCAAATTGAAGAGAAAAATCAGTCAACTAGTGGTGAAGAAGACACAAGCAAATTGCACATTTTAGTTCAAAATGAAAGTGCACTTGAAGAAGATACCTTGGCAAATGAGGAGATTAAGTTAGAGTCCCAAAATACACCCTTAGACTTGCATGAGATGGGAAATTATGCAGATTGTTTGGGCAAGAAGGACATAACAGCAATTTTGAGTCCTAAAAAGGATTCCGATGAAGAGCTTGAGATAAATGACTTCACAGAAGTTTTCAGTAGTACCAATGTATGGATTGAGTTCGCTAAAGAAGAACAAATTGAAGGAAATACTGGTGGTGTCATTGAATCAGCCTATGACCACCTTGATGTTGATAATGGTTATGATGATTCGGTTGAGTTCAGATCGAATCATGTTGAAGATTTGGTGAGGGATAATTCTCTACTTGTTGCTGACCTGACTTCCCAAAGGATTCCATATGAAGAATTTATGACAAGTGACCAAGAAGACTTCTTTGGTATGTATGTGGATGCTAATGATAAAATCAGCAACACATCTACTCATGATAATTCCATTGAAGAAAAGAATGATAAAATATTCAAAGCAGCCAGCTTTGATGATTCTTTATTTCAATCCAATGCTAGTGACTTGGATAGTATTGGGTTTGACTATCAAACTACATCTGTGGAGAAAGTTATAGATGAAGATTTCAGTTCAAGAGGATTGGGGAGTGATTCATTCAAAAAGTCAACAATCCAAGTGGAGCATGATGAGAACCTTCCTATTGATCATTTTGCATTTGGGATCTTTGTGAGATGGCACCAAGGTATGATAAAGAACCTGAGTGGGATAAATTTCCCTTTGATCCCGATAAAGTTCAAAATCCATTTTGTATTGCAAGCTATGAGGAGGTCATTGGAGAAGACGTTGTCTTTGATGAAGAAGCTTGCTTGGAAAAGCTCCATAAATATTCCTTCGAGGTGGTTGCAGCCACTAAAGTAGAGTATGTTGCTACCAAAACTATAAGAGCATCGATCAATAATGATTCATTGTTTGAAGATATTGCTGTTAGGAAGTGTTGTGACCTTTTTCACACATCGCCCCATTGCAAATGGGGACCCCTAATTTTTGCTTCGTTTCAAACTTTTGGCTTGGTTTTAGTTAGTTTTCCTGTTGTCTCTCTCTCTCTTTCTGTCCCTTTTCTGCTGTTTTCCTTTCCGAGATGTGCCCGTCTTTGAGCTTGAGTTGAAATTTCGGCCAAGTCTATTGAATTAGGGTTTTGAACTCTCCAACCAATTTAAAATCGAATGAAGTAATCAAGTTGAAATCTAACCTTGGCGTGGCAGTCAATATGCTTCTAGCAGGTTCCCAGCTAAGTTTCATCGAATTCCAACAACTTACTATTTTTAGTAAGTGTGCAATTCAAAGCGTCCCTTCAGCATCTTTTGAAATTTCAACAGTCACACTGCATTCAGAACACGTCAAGCTGCTCGTCTGCAAGTTTTGACCTGAAACAGACAACTTACTATTTTTAGCAGTTCGGCTTTCGGAGCAGATTTTAGGGTTTATATGCAGAGTTCTTCAATGCATGTCTGGAGATTCCTTCTGGGTTTTCCGAAACCTTCGCAATGATATAACATGCAAAGTGAGATAATGACTTTCAGTATTCAGCCTTCAGAGGCTATTTTTAGGGTTTGCATGTCAGAGTTTTCTTTGCATGTCGGGTGATTCCTTATGGGTTTTTCAAGAGCTTCGCAGTGGTGTGACATTCAAAGCAAAATGATTGGTTTTCAGTGACTTACTATTTTTAGCAGTTTCATTCCGGCAGCTGCCCAGCACATCAGAATCACAAATAGGGCGAAATGCAACAAAAATGAGGTCAAACGGAGGTCATTTGATATGCATGCAAGAAAAATTAGGGTTCCAGCTTCGGGACCCAAAAAGGAGCAAAAAGTCAAAATTTCCAAAAACCGGTGTATCCCACTGCGTTCAACATCTTTCAGGCTATCCACTGGTAAAATTTGAAGGCAATCGGAGCACTTACTATTTATAGTAAGCCATTCCAAAAACAGGCTAAAAATAGTAAGTCAGCATCAAGCGCCAATGTGAACGGGCAGGTCACCCAATGAGGAGCACGTCATTCGAATTTCAAGTCAAATGGAGTTGTGGAGGTCTCAAAAATGAGCAGTTACTAAAAATAGTAAACCACCTTCAGAAATGTGCTATTTTTAGCAGGTCAGCTCAAGGTGGTAGTGTGAACGGGCTAAGTAGGTCATGAGGATCATGTGGTTAAAATTTCAAATCGATCTGAGCTTCAGAAATGTAAAATTGAGGGACTTACTATAAATAGTAGGGCATGGATAAATAGGCAGAAGCGGATAAAATTTCTAAGTATTGAACTCATCCACCTCCACCTTGAAAATGCGCCCACCTCAGTTGGGAAGCAAAGAAAATTTAGCAAGGCATGAATTTCATCCTCCTGCCACCCCTAAATGCGCCCTCTACAAGCAATTTTTCTAAGTCTGGAACTTTGTCATCCTGCAGGCTACCTCAAATGCGCCCACTTCAGTTGGAGATGTTGAGAATTTCTCTAAGTCTAAGTTTCATCCTGCTCCCTAGGCTAAATGCGCCCTCAAGGTAATAGCATGCAAAAAGTGGCTAAGGCATAAGTTTCATCCCTCCCCATATGTGAAATGCGCCCGCTTCAAGCTAGTTGTTAAAAAAGTTTCTAAGGCATGAGGTTTTATCCTCCTCATATGCTAAAATGCGCCCAGCTTGCCTTCAAGAAGTTAGAAAATTTCTAAGTATGGAACATCCTGCAGGCTACCTCAAATGCGCCCTCATCAAGTTGGCAATTGACAAAAGTGCTAAGTAAAAGTTTTATCCTCCTCAAGGTAGGAAATGCGCCCAAATCAAGGCATGTGAAGACAAAATATGTACAAGAAAAGGTCAACAAGTCAAAGGCGTTGAAGGCTTTATCCACTTCACCATCCTAAATGCGCCCAACTTAGCCTAGAAAGGACAAATTTTAAAATCCCCCTGCCTATCCAAAATGCGCCCATGTTTAAAAGAAAGTCAAATAGGTCAAAAAAGTATTAAGAAGTTAATCCTTCATCCCATGTAATGTGCGCCCATCCTTCATCAACCTCTAAATGCGCCCATACAAGCTAGGAAAAGACAAAAAGAGTCTAGGCGTGATGACTTATGGAATGCATTGAAGTCAATTCCTCCTTGGTACCTTGAATGCGCCCATATTAGAGATGAAATGGAAGTTGAATATGCTAGGCGTGGAAATGAAATATCCTCCTCAAGGTGCTAAATGCGCCCAAGGTGCATAAGGTTTAAAATATTCTAGGGCGTTGAAGTTATTCCTTCTACATGTGCTAAATGCGCCAAGATGCAAGGTGAAGGTAAGGTGGTGAAAATATACTAGGTGTTGAAATTAAGAACACCTTCCATGACATACAATATGTGCTCAAGGCATTTAAAAAGAAAAATTTTCTAAGTGAGTTGATAAAAATTTCTTCTCAGGCAGAATGATTGAAGGTGAATAAAAAAAATTCTAAGGCAAAATTCAAAATGTGCTGAGTGATTTAAAAATTTTCTAAGGCACAATATTTCATCCTCTAGGAAAAACGTCTAAGTCTGATAGAGGGTGATGAAATTGGTTAAGACATGAATAAATTTGCGAGAAGAAGTCAGAGGATGGCAGCTTCGCGAGGTTGATCAAAATTTTCAAGTTAGAGCAAGAAAACACTCACAGGGATGAAGAAATGGATTAAATTTGATGTGGAAATATTTTTCTAAGGTTAAAAATTCAAAAAATTAAATGAACCCCTTCGTTGTATACCCATGAATTCAACACGTTTTGAAGGAAATTCTCTTCTGGGTATTGAAGATCTTCGACAAGGAATGGATTTTAGTGTCTTCTGCACTTCGCCAAGGCTTTTAAGATGGAGATTTTTGATGGGCACTTGAATTATGAATTTCCTAAGGAAAATTTGAAAAAAATTCTAAGGCAAGGAATAAAATGTGTTGTGGACATAAAAATGCCTTGGCCGATGAATTTGAAGTCGGGTGCCTAGATGATTTTTTGATCAGGTTCCTGATGAAAACATTTTTTTTCTCGAGCCAGAGTCGAATGAAATGTCAGAGTGAACGCCTCAACTGGAAAAGTGAGGAGGATGCAGTTGAAGCTAAGATGATGTTAAAAGGGGCATCTCTTAAATACGCCCTTGAGGAAGATGAAATTTGTCTAAGGCATTGAAATATGATGCACAGGTGTTTTACGCCCCAGCCTACAGATGTTTAAAAAATCGTAAAAGAAGGCAAAAGTTGTGCTAGAGAAAATGATAAGCTCTATCGGATGAAGAGATCACTCGAACATTGAGATCAAGTAAGTAAGGTAAATTTATATCATGAAGTGTTTTGATGCTCTTCCTTTTGTCTATTTTGCAGGATGAACGTCGAAGCTAGAGCGTGATGACATGAAGCAGATAGTCCAAGATGATAAAATCATGAAGCCAGTACTTGGAAGAAATGGCTAAGTGTTGAGGCCTACTCAAGTGGCAGAGAAGAAATGTTTAAGTTCAAGACAAGAAAATCTTTCAAGTCTAGGATAGAGGAAAGGATGAAGGTCTAGGTGTTGAAGACCGACAACATGACAAATTGAAGATCCAAAATAGAGGAATTACTCTCAAGTGTGAGGTCCTTTGATGACCCAAAAGGTGTTCTCCAGCGTGCTTCGTACAACTCAAAATGCAAACAAGTGTAAAAGTTACAGCCTTGGAGTTTCAAGATTGAGAACGTGCCTGCCATGCCAGAAGTTGAAGCTGTTTGATCCAGTTTGCAGTCAGAAACAAGAACAGTGTGAAAGCGTTTCCAGGCAAGAATCTTCTAGAAGATGGTGGAAATTAATGGCTCATTTATTACCCCACTCCTCTTGGTGGCGATTTTTACGGTGAATCTTGTTTAGGGCTGGGGTGGCACAATTTGGGCCATCCAGCCGATTGTAATCTGAGCCATCCGTTGGACTTGGCTAGGTATATAAAAGGGCATCCCCCTCATTTGTACCTCATGAGAATAGGCACTAGATAGACAGTAAACATAGAGTAGAGGGATAACTTAGAAGTAGCATAGTATAGATTGATAGTGTAGTTGAAGAAGGAAAGTTTTCCTTTGAAAACTTTTGCAAGAGATTGTTGTATAAAACTTTCATAATAAAAGATCTTTTCATTGATGGTGAAATTCGTCTTTGTTATGGATAGCTAGCGAGGTTTCTTCATCCCTTCTACTTCAAGTAGCGTAGAGTAGCGTAATTTCATTTTTATGCAAGTAGGTGTTAGCCGGAATGTGGTGTTTGATCTAAGCAAGCTTTTGCTTATCTAGTGGCACACTAGTGGGCTCACCGATGGTGTGTTCGCCTTGTGTGGTCAATCGAAACGCTAGGGCCTAACTTCAATCACAATTTGAATGATGGTATGCGTCGTTGTGATGGTATCTTCATGTCAAGTGGTGGTTTGAACATCTTTAGTCATCTCCCCTGAAGATTGCACCGACTCCGTGGAAGCTGTCTGAAGCGAGGCAAAGCAAGGCTCGGTTGAAGTCTGCAAGAATTGATCGCCATGTCCCACACCTTAGAGTAGATTAGAACCTTCTTACCCCTACACTCATTCTAATTCAGTACTTTCTGGTTAGAATAGGAAACTCGTGCTTCATTGATAAATCTGTCGAATTGTGAAAACCCCTTCCTCTACTGTTGACCAATTCTGCAAGTCCCCTTGAAATACCAGCAAATCACATTGAGCCAACTGAGACTATTAGCATTGAAGGAACCTTGGAGTTGAACGCACGAACTCTCTCGCAATCTTAGCGTGCTGGATACTTTGATCAAAAGGGAATAGGGTAGCTGTTGGCGACTTTATTCTGCGTTGGTGCGGTCACGAAAAACACATCAA